>CAUYWE010000193.1:0-46661 GCA_963576765.1 Draba incana | reverse complement strand
CTATTGGTCATGGAAAATGCTCGGTAATTTTGAATCTGCTTTTAACATTCCTCCAGAATCTTCTTCTTCTTCTTCTTCTTCTGCAATTTTTTGTTCTAATCGGATTCAATTTATTTGCAGACTGTGTATAAAGGAAGGAAGAAGAAGACGATCGAGTATTTCGCCTGTAAGAGTGTTGACAAATCGCGGAAGAGCAAGGTTCTCCAAGAGGTAAGCCGAATTAGTGATTCATTGCTTGGGTTACCTGGGATTTTCCTGCGGTTATGCTTGGATTGCTTGATTTTATCGGTTTGATCTCTGGATTGTGACGGATTCACACTAGATTTGTCAATTGATGCTCTTAAGTTTCTATTTCTGGCTCGAATTGATTTTTCAATATCTCTCTCTGGTTTTAAGTGTGACTTGGATACTGACAAGTTTAGGTTACTTCCTTTTATCAGGTCAGGATCCTTCACTCGCTAAATCATCCAAATGTACTCAAGTTCTATGCTTGGTAAAACTTACTAAGCTCATATCTAAGCAATTATTTTGGCTTCCTATGCATTATTTGTTTCTAATTATCGGTCTTCGTGTGGTTTCAGGTATGAAACTTCTGCTCACATGTGGTTAGTTCTGGAATATTGTGTTGGGGGTGATCTCAGGACATTGTTGCAGCAGGTATAGCTTGTAATTTGGCTGTGTTATTGATGATAGGTCACAGGGTTTCTGAAATTCAACTTGTTTTTTGCAGGATTGTAAACTGCCAGAAGATTCAATTTTATGGTCTTACTTATGATCTTGTGATTGCCCTTCTGTAAGTTTCTTGTAAACCATTTTGACACGACCTCTATTGCATCTGGAAACTGTTTTCCCTTATGGACATATGTTTCCTAATTCTCTCAGGTATTTACATTCGAAAGGAATTATATATTGTGATCTGAAACCATCAAACGTCTTACTGGATGAAAACGGACATATTAAGGTACACATGTTGCTCCCTTTTGTATCCAGGTGTGTACTTTATGATGATAGTTTATTTGGTTTTAACGATTTTGTGTCCTTGTGTGTTGCAGCTGTGTGATTTTGGATTGGCAAGGAAGCTAGATGATATTTCTAAATCTCCTTCCACGGTAAACAGTTTTGTCCCTTTTTGTTTTTATAAAATCTTTAAAGTATTGGTAAATCTATGATCTCAATAATTGCAAGTTGTATATACTTATATATCTCTTGTGATATTTGCATCAGGGGAAACGTGGTACTCCGTATTATATGGCTCCAGAACTATATGAAGATGGAGGGGTTCATTCTTTTGCTTCTGACCTATGGGCACTTGGCTGTGTGTTATATGAATGTTACACAGGGGGACCTCCTTTTGTGGCAAGAGAGTTTACCCAGCTTGTGAACTCTATCCATTCAGATCCAACTCCTCCACTCCCTGGGAATCCAAGCCCTTCATTTGTCAATCTCATTGATTCTCTACTTATCAAAGACCCAGCTCAAAGAATACAATGGGCGGATCTCTGTGGTCATGCATTTTGGGAGAGTAAGATAAATTTTGTTCAGTTGCCTCCTCAGCCTGCTTTTGATAAGATGATTGGCATATCCACAAAGGCATGCCTTTCTGAGCGTAACGGAGACAGGCCAAACAAGACCCCTCCAAAGTATCGGGAGAAAGACCCAAAAGGGGGTTCAAAGCACAATGAGAACTCCATTCAAGGTTCAAGAGGCCATGAGACGCCGGTAAAGGGTACACCTGGTGGCTCTAAAGCACAAACAAAGCTTACTAGTAAGGTAACTGAGGAAAAGCATGGAAGCCGTTCTGGTGCGAACAGACAGGTTAACATTCTAAGATTGTCAAGGATAGCGAAAGCAAATCTCCAAAAGGAAAACGAGAAGGAAAACTACAGAAGACCCTTACCTAATAGCAACGAAAACTGTGCTGAAGTGAAGATCGAGAACACTGATATGGAACTCGATTTTGATGAAGACAATGATGACGAGGGAACCGATGAAGGTGAAGGAACAGATAACACCTCTTCTGCACAAGATGAAAGAGGTTTGAGTCAAAATGAGAGTCACAGAAGACAAGGAGTGATAAGCAATAATGTCCCTGATGAGAACTTGTCTGCAAATGAAACACCAACCTCGAAAGAAGCAAGAGATTACCATGAAGAGCAGTCAGAGCCTACTGAAGTGTCAGCTGCACCACCAAGTGCTAGTCCTCTACTTAAAACTCAACGAAGAAGAGAAGTTCCTGGGGTTGCAGTTAATCATGACTCGTCTAAAACACCTAGTAGCCTCACTGACGTCCTTTGGCATTTGTCTGATCTTTCTGTTAGACCGGTCATGCCCAGCAGAAAATCTGACAAAGAGTCTGTGCCTTCTCTCTCGTTTGAAGCACCACAGCCTTCTGATTTTGCTAAGATGGGAAAGCAAGAATTAGAACAGCTTAACAATAGAATCGTATCAGTTCTAAGTGGGACCAGTGCTGGCATGTCAGAGAAACAGAATTTGATAAGATACCTTGAGACATTGAGTAACAATGCTGATGCAGCCAACATCTTGACCAACGGGCCAATAATGCTTGTGCTTGTCAAAGTTCTGCGATTATCCAAGACCCCAGCTTTTCGTGTACAAATTGCTTCAGTAATTGGGTTGCTAATTCGGCATTCTACTTCAATCGAAGATGACTTGGCAAACTCTGGTATTCTAGACTCTCTTACTAATGGCCTAAGGGACAAGCATGAAAAAGTGAGAAGGTTCTCCATGGCAGCTCTAGGTGAATTGTTATTCTACATCTCCACCCAGAATGAGCATAAGGATTTCAAACCAGCAGAATCCCCATCAAAAGAAACCCGGTCTGCATCAGGTTGGCAGGTCAGCATCAAAAGAAACTCTTAAATTTTGGACTATATGGATTTTATTGTTTCATGGCGTACTAAACTCTACTGCTTTTATCTGAATGTTCTTTCAATTGGTCCCTATTTAAATAGATTCCTGTTTTCTTGAACCAGGTTTCAAATGCCTTGATATCTCTTGTATCCTCTGTCTTACGAAAAGGAGAAGATGACCTGACACAGCTCTATGCTTTAAGGACAATAGAAAACATCTGCAGCCAAGGAGCTTACTGGGCTACCCGTTTCACCAGCCAAGATCTGATTAGCAACCTCTGCTATATCTACAGAGCAACTGGGAAACAGGATAGCATGAGGCAGACTGCTGGATCATGTTTGGTCCGTCTTGCTCGATTTAATTCTCCTTGCATTCAGACCGTTGTGGAAAAGCTATCGTTGAAGGAAATAGCTTCATCATTTGTGAAAGGCAGCCCACGAGAGCAGCAAATCTGCTTAAATCTTCTGAACATGGCTATGATTGGAAGTCACACGTTCACTAGCTTTGGAAGGCATCTTGTGACATTGACAGAGGAGAAAAGTCTGTTCCCTAGTTTGCTCTCCATCATAGAGCAAGGAACTGAAGTTTTGAGGGGCAAAGCTCTTCTCTGCGTTGCACTTCTTTGCAAAAACAGTAGGCGTTGGTTATCAAATTTCTTCTGCAACACAAGATTTCTTCCTGTGGTGGACAGATTAGCTAAAGACAAAGACAGTTATGTGCAACAATGCCTTGAGGCATTTGTGAATGTAATCGCCTCCATAATACCGGGTTTGCTGGATACAATAACCAATGATATCCAGCAACTGATGACAGGAAGACGTCATGGACCTGTCTCTGCCCTTAACAGCTGTGCTCCTGTAAAGACTAATGCACACTTGTTCCCTGTGGTTCTTCATCTTCTTGGAAGCTCGTCGTTTAAGAACAAAATGGTAACTCCACAAGTCCTGAGGCAGTTGGCAAATCTTACAAAACTTGTGGAAGCATCATTTCAGGTCAGTAGCTGCAACTTTGCCATCCTCTTTTATGTTACTCTCTTAGTTCAAAAAATGCTCTGTGTTTTGCTGTTTAATTTGCACTAATGGGATTGGTCAAATTGCTCGTCGGAGGTTGGATTCTAAGAGGATAGGATTAAGACTAATTTTGCAACTAATATCAAACCTTCAACTTCTCTCCCCTGATCACTATAGATATATGTTTAAGATGCTAAGATGTTTTAACCATGGTTTGTGAAGCCACGAACACAGTGTATTTTGATATAGCATACACTTTTGAATTGTGTGTACATTGGCATCAATTGTCATTACACCACTTTTGAATTATGTGTACAATGGTGTTGAACTCGGATCGAGATCGACACTAAATTTGTAATAAATTCGGGGATTCTTTGATAAATGGAGAAAGGAAGTTTAGAGGTGTTAAAGATCCTGCTCGGATGAACAGTAACCGACTAAGAGATTTTGGATTTTAGGGAGGTTAATTGTATTGGCAAAAGGAATAATGTGTCTTTAGCCAAAAGTGTAGTATATTCCACCTTGGTTGTACACAAATGATGGTACAACTATATATAGTACATTGGTATTAGGGCTTTGGTTACACATTGTTACAATTTAACCATATGCCCCCATAAAGTAACCCTTAATGAGCATAAAGCAACTATACTAAAAACTAAAGCAACCATACTTAGTTGATAGGATAGTGAGTTGGGCCTTCTTGCTTGATGGGCTGGGAGTAGGATTTTGCCTTGGGCTAAACCCATGGTGCAACAATTGACATCAATTGTCATTACACCACTTTTGAATTATGTGTACATTGGCATCAATTGTCATGACACCATTTTGACTTAATTGTCCAAAAATGATTTTCAAGTAAAAAAGAGTGTGAACATGTCTATGATTCTTGAGATGAGAAATGGCTATAAAAGGAGAGCATTTCTCACTTCTCAAAAACACACAATAACACAACAATATGTGTTCTCTCTAATATTTCTCTAACAATCTCCCTTTTCTTCTCTAAGAAATAAATTGTGTCTCGAGAGTATCGTTGATATTTTTAGTTCGTTAGAACCGTGATTCGAGTGAGCGCGAATACGGTTATTTGTGGTTGTATCCTGGGATCCTTGAATCAGTCATCTCGTCGCACTACGGGTGATTCAAAGGGTTAAGGAAAGAGATTCGTCTCGCCTCCACAATTCTTTTCTTCCATTAACGTATTTCTTATCGCAATTTATAACTGATTCGTAGCCTTCCAAAATTTTGGTCCTACAATTTTAAGAATCTTATGAATAACTATGGTATTTTGAAAGTTGTGTTGTATGATTAAAATTGTAGATATTTCATCTCCCAATAACCTTAAATTTTAGTTGAGTTAGAGAATCAATGAGACATAAACTTTTTGAATAACAAGGAATTTTAAAAAGAATGTCAAAATCTTCATATGAATAACAATGGATTTTACTAAGAAATGAAAAATCCACTAACCAATAACAATGGATTCTAAAAATTTCTAAAATCCAAAGAAATCCATCAATGCTATCGTTATTGCATTTCGGGGAACTCAAGAACAAAATTGGGTCGAAGACTTATTCTGTAAACAGCTTGATCAAAATTACCCTGAGATGCCTAATGCAATGGTATGCGCTAATGGCAAGTCTTTGTCCTCATGTTGGTTTATGTAGTAAGGTGGAACTTGTGATAGCTGTCTGCATTGGCAGATGCACCATGGATTCTATAGTGCTTATCACAATACGACTGTACGGCCTGCAGTTTTGGGTGCAGTAAAACGAGCTTCGAAATTTTATGGAGCGAACATCAACATCATGGGTGACTGGTCATTCAATGGGAGGAGCCATGGCTTCCTTTTGTGGGCTAGACCTAGTTCTAATCATCCTGACTTGAGATAGTGTACAAATAATAGTCTAGACTTTGTAAATTAGAAGCAGGTTAGCATGTAGTGATAAAGAAAGAAAGAAAAGTTAAAATCTTTATTTATTTAAATCCTAAATTCACATTGGTATTGGATTCAACTATGTAGATATGTGAATGGATAGTGACTGTTATATAAATGATCCGAAGTTATTTAAGGCTTCAGGCCGTCATGGATCCACCGATCATTATTTACTACCACATTCGGTCATCGACAATGCAGCATAGTTTGTCTAGTATTCTTATCGAAGCCTGTGTTTTTCTTTCAGTTCCATCTAGACATGGTTTGATTGATGTGAACTACTATTCTGATTTTGCCTCATCATAGTAACAATTGTTTGTTCGAGGTATTAACATAATACGAGAAACCAACACATCGATCTTAAGTCAGAATAAGTAAAAAATAATAGTTTGACGTCTCATGGCGCTTATATGATTCTTGATATGAATAGATCAGTCACTGAATAAATCTAGAATTTGTACCGGTGCGGATGCGGTTTGAGTGGAGAAGAGAAGCTTAGAAGATGTTGAAACCCTTGACATAGATTCTAACTCTTTCATCACCTTGTCTCGATTTTCAGGAGTGCAGTTTGGAACAATTGAGAAACCAGCTCTTTTTAAACACTTGGAGTTGTCAAGTATGTATCTTACGGCTTGTTTCTCTCCGTTTCTTCCTTTGTATTCTTTCCACTCAAAGATCTCAAGACTGGTTGACAAACATCCGGGAACAGAACTCGGGCGGTTGAATGAAAAATCTTCTTGTGAAGCAACATCTTTGTTGAAGAACATTTGGTTGATTACAAGAACTTTTAATTTAGGAGAATTTTGAAGAAAACACATCAATGTCTCCAACCAATCGAAAGGATATGGCAATAGTACAAACTCTATAAGTTCGGAGAACTGAATGGCATTATAACATGCAACGTCCTACAATGAGTATATATAACAAATAAGTATACTTGATCATTAATAAACAAGGCAAATAAATAGTGAGGTTAAAGAAGGCATAACGTACCGTTCGAATGCTCAAGTGTATGTAAAGATACATGACTCTGGAAAGACATCTCTTAAACTTGTCGTCCATGAAACAATAAGTGTTGATCAATGCCCTATCAAGACGAGGTTCGTTCTCTAACGTGTTAGAGTTTCCAGAAAAGTCATTGAGGACGATCGTTTTTAGACTTGCAGAATCTATAACCAAAGATCCATCTAATTTTTTCCCAACATTAGGTGCTTCTAGTTTCACATAGAAATATATCAAGGTCTCTAGACAAGGCACTTTCACCCTGATATTTGTCAAGTTGTCTCGGTCATGTCGCAATAACTGCATATTCTTGAGAGTAGGACAACCAAATAAAAGCCTAACAAGAGAATCTTCATCTTTGTACACCACATAACAAAGACGAAGCGTTTTTAGGGATGGGAGGCAAGCTGGAGAAGGAACATCCACGAGAATCTTGTCGGAAATAGTAAGGGAAACAAGCGTATCGCATATGTAAAGGCTCTCAGGCAGCAAGCTGGTGTGCTCTGACAACCAGTTGAGCATGAACGATAGATAATGCACCCTGCGATTAACCGCATCAGCAATCCACTTTCCGATATCAACATCAACCGGACATGTTGGACCCAATTTTATCTCCAAACTTTCTAATACAGGGGCCTTGTGGACTTTCAATGACTCGTCAAGAAACCAACAAATGCTTTTTTTCTTTTTGGTAAAGATGCCTTCTTTGATTCCAAGGCGTTCTTCATAGTCACTATCCACGTATGAGAGTTGTGGTAGCAACGTCCAAACAGACCGCCATCTTTTGGACAAAATCATGGTAGCCACTGCTTCTTTTGTAGGGAGACGCAACAATATATTTATGAGCAAATCGTCATGTAATGCACTAATCCTGTCTTCGGTTCGCTTCACAAATCGGTCATTGTAAAACAATCTCAGTATCCCAGATGCGACACACACGAAGCCGAATGTAATAAGCGAACGCCCTCCTAACATCTTTTTCTCAATCCAGGTGCACCAATATGCTTTAGGGTTTCTTAGAAAAAAAAAAAAAATGCTTTTAGGGTTCAAAATTTATATTACTATCGAGCCTTTTTTTTTTATATATTAATTAAAGTTAAGATTCCATTTTGCTTTTTCTTTCCAGAAATTTTCCATGTTTGTTAATTGTTTTTTTTTTTTTTTGGTCGACCCATGTTTGTTAATTGTTATTAATGGAAAATTTCAACTTATCATCCCATCAAACATTTTTTTTTTGAGTTGATTCATCCCATCAAACTTATTCATACGTCTCGAGAAAGCATGTTTTTTAACTGACTTAAAAAAAATTCGATTCTAATGGTTGCCAAACCAAAATGATAATTCGATTCTCATGGTTGTCTAAGTATAAAAAGTCATCATGTCAAAATTCAAAGACGAATCAAGGGTCGTTCGGGAAAAAATGAGTTCTTCGGTCCCAAAGAGAGTTAATTTCACCGTATTGTAAAATTCTATGATCTTTGAAAAATGTTATGTTTTACATTTTTTTATGACTACCTTTTTTAACAATTTATTTGTATCCCTAAAACCATATTATTACCATGAAAATTATGTTAACCGAACATATGTAATTATGATAATAGAAACTAAGAGAAATTAGCATCTATAATAGTTATTGCACTAACTAGATTTTACATCCACGCTACGCGTGGGTCTTTTTTTATCGATTAGTTTAATACATAATTTGGTTTATTGATTTCTAAATTAGGTAAGACATTGACATAAATGAATGAAAATATATCATCGTAAGAAAGTGAAACATTCGTAAAGAATTAAATTATTAATTTATTATCAATAGTAATTTGTATCGATAATTTTCTACATATGTATAAAACAAAATATCTTTTGAAATTATATCGGATGGCCGTAGCGACGCTCCGTCGTGGCTTGCGCCGGCGTCTGCCGTGGCTGGCGAACACTCATGAACGAAACCGTCTCTGTTCCTGAGATCTCTTCTAAATTGACTTTCCCCATCTCTCTCAAGCAGGTTCTCTCTTCTTCCCCAATCACCATCTCCAGTTTTCCCTATGTCTATTTTGGGTATGTGTATTGAAGTAAAGCATAAAGTTACGATTTTTGATCCTCATAGAGGAAATACAAGGCTGGATTTTGATGTTGGAATTGTATTTGCTCTGTAACTTAGAATGGCTACTAAATTATGATGTCGATTGATCATTAAACAAGAGAGATATGAACATTATGTTGGAATAAGCTTGTCTCCCCTAATTGAGAACAAAGAAGATTTTGGTTTGGAAAATGACGAGACCTGCAACAAAGAAGAAGAAGAAGATAAAGTTAGCATGTGACAAGCACATGACTTGGAGAAATTGAAGTGTCGGTCAATGAAGAATATTACTTATATTCTAATTAGAAATTAGTTATGATTTTCCTTATTATTAGAATAAGGTAATTTCCTTTTTACAAAATTGTTAAGCCTTTAGGCTATAAATAATGAATGTATGCCGAGAAGAGAAAAATATATCCTATCAATAATATTCAAAGCTTTCTACAATTCTTACTTTCTACTTTATTGTTATTTGCTTCTTCTGAATACAATTTCGAGTTTTTCGTTTCCTACCACAAATCCAACACATTATATTGTGTAGTCCTATGGAAATGTTGTTTAATTTCTTGGTTTGTATCATTTTGTAGCCTGGTCCAAGAGATTCTATGGTTCAATGCTTCATCAAACGAAATCGAACTACGCAATCGTATCATTTGTATCTCGGGTTAACAAACTGTGAGCATCGATCTTTGATCTTTGTTTAACCGCCTCTTATGTAATCGAAAGAGTAACAACGGGTTACATCTTTCTCGTTTCTTGGTTCTGCAAGATTGATATCTTTGTTTACGCTGTCAAACTTCATATCGTCCGGGAAGCAGATTTGTAAACCTTAATACTCTCATCTTTGTGATTTCAGTATGCTTTGTAATCAATTGGACATCATTCTCTCTTGTTCTCATGTGAAACTTATCTTGATATTACCATGATCTCAAATCAACTTTCATTTGGTTCTGTTTTTATCAATTGGTACGATTTTGCGTGGTTAAGTTCCATTTTTTATTTTTGGTCAGTACATAGGATCACTGAAATGCAAGAGCTGTGTATCCAAACATCTGTGAATTATTAAGATAAAGTGATACATGAATGTTATTATATACACAAACAGAACAAACGATTTATGCGATGAAGCTAAAAATGTTATTTTGAACTCTTGGAATTCATGACATCACCATTTTTTTTGTAGGAAATTTTTTTTGAATCCAATGGTTGATATATCTTCATTTCATCTAACGGATGGCCCAGATTTATTTTGAAAAAGAAAAGTTTTGTTGGGTACGTCATTAGTATCATGCCTGTTTGGAATCTTTTTTTTCAAAAGATACATTGGTTGGGTTACAAGTTACAACTCACAACTTTACAATATTTTGTAAAAACACCTCCTTACAACACATACCCATAAAATACCTTATTTAAAGAGAATACACACCCTCTCCACATATTCATCGTCATCAAGTTTCTGTTTCCAATTTCTCTCGAGGAAGAAGACGAAGCAGTAAGAAATCGGAAGAATCTGGTTTTGATTAAGATCAATTAGGGTTTTTGGGGCCTGTTTTTACAAAGAACGATTTGTTAACCCAATATTAAAGAAGATAATGAGAAATCCCTTCGCAAGAAAGTCTAATTTCTTCTCTTATCATTCAACATCCATCCTAACTTAGTTGGGTAATCTCTCATCGCTACTCTTTGTTTCGCTGTAAACTTCGAATTCTGCATGTTTGTCATCCCCTTTGTTTGTAAACTTTCATTGATTTTAGACTTTTTGAAAGATTTCTGATTGGGTTAGGAGAGGTTAATATTAGGAAACCCAAATTCATATTATTATATATATATCAACAAAACCTTTCATAAGTCATAACGTTGTTCGTATCCTTCCACTTCACCGCTTCATTAATCTCTCTATTTGATTAAAATTCACAAATTTCTTTTTTTGGAAACTTATTAAAAGTTACAAATTTCAAAGGTATGTGTTTTTAGATTTGTAATTTGAAAAGTTTTTATATAGTGGATCGAAATTTTGTTGAAGAGAACGAGTTATAGAAACCTTAATCTCGCTTGATGGAGTGATTAATGAGTATCGTTTAATTTAGCACGGATAGATTTCGTTTACCTTGATGATCTTCCCAAATCTTAAACCAAAATTAAATATAATCTACTAAACATTAAACAATTGTTAAGGAGAAAGAAGCGGTATTTGGTTATTCTCATTACATGTACGACATTTCGTTTTATATGTTTGTTCATTGTTCTTGTTAATCGTTTCGTGCCATAGATAGGATGAGGTGTGTTGTTTGGTTTTAGTGGTGATATTTGTTGTTGGTTGTCAAACACTGTTAATAGATCTTCAGAAAAGATTTTGAGGTTATAGAAAACCAGTTGATGCTTACTTGATTCCGTTGATGCTTACTTGATGACTAAGTGCCTGGCTTTAATCATAGTATAGCTTGGGTGTCCAAGACAAAAAGTCTTAATAGAAAGGAAAGTAACTTTTCATTTTTTTGCTATGTTCTCATTTTGAGTTTTGATTGTGAAGGTATGGTTGGTTTAAGCATTCGTTTAATGAGACGGTGGAGGTGTTGTATGGGTCACTTTGTATCATTGTATAGGGTTAGTTTACGTTTTCCCAAACCTACGTATTACATACTTGCAAACCATTTAATCTTGGTTTAGCTTTTTAATATATATCTTGCCGCAACTTCTCCACTAATATGAGTCATATGACCCTTTCATCCAGAAACTATATGAAACAAGTCAGAGTTTTAGAACACAAGAATTTCGATTTGCAACGAAGCTTTTTAGTAGCTTTCATTCAAATCTCCTTTCATACTGTTAGAATGCTAAACCGCTTGGTCTATTAGCTACTTTATCCATCACCAAGTTAAGTGTACCAAGAAGATGAAAAACAGGTAATGACATTGACATTCATATATTAGATGTTATCTGATCTTCTTTGTGGGTCATTAAAATAGAATTCTATTATGACTTTTAAGATAGATAAATACACATATTTTTCAGTTTAAAGGGTTGTTTATGTTTATTTGACGACAAATTTTGGCAAAGAGATTTATAGTAGACTGGATCAGTTAATATAGTTTTGCGTTCTCTATTAACGGCGGAAATTATTGACCACAAATGTGTGATACTTATCAAGCTTGAATAATGTTCGTTTGGTGGGTTTTGGTCATAAATTGACGGGAAAGTGAATTATCTTTATCTTTGTCTTGGTTTTTAATTTCTGTTTCTTGAAAAGTTTCATATTTCGTTCTTCTATATATGCTTGTTGTTTCTTGTGATGGGCTAATAAATTTAAGATAACAATACATATTACGAATAGTGTTGGTGTTCAAGGAAAATCAAAAGAAAACTATTGCTTCTTTTTAAATAAAAACCAATTCCTAAATTTTTAACTCATTTTCTTTCATACATTACCAACTACAATCCAGTTACTTAGAGAAACATTGTTGTCTCTATTAGGCCATATTATGGCCCATTGTAATAATAGTCTTAACACTGCACTTAGGTCATGATGTAATATCTATATAAGGCTAATAGCCTCATTACTTTATCAATAAGAAAACCTCTTTACAACTTCTAGGTTTCTTGACATGGTATCAGAGCCCTAAACCTAACTACTCTAAGGTTTAGTGTTTCGATTTTGTCTACGATTCCACTACACAAAACATATTTAAAAATATCCTAGTATCGAACTCTCCTTCACGATGCCGGGTGATGAAGATCAATCCTCCGGGTCTGCTATCACGAAAACAAAATCTAGGTTTGAGACCACACGACGAACGATCTCTCCTTACGATCTTACCGCTGATGATAACCCAGGAACAATAATATCACGTCCTTCCTTACGCGGTCCTAACTACGATGAATGGGCAGCAAGTTTGAGATTGGCGTTGAAAGCAAGAAAGAAATTTGGGTTTGTCGATGGCACAATACAACAGCCAGATGATGACTCTGAAGATTACGAAGATTGATGTGCTAATAATGCTCTAGTGGTGTCTTGGATCAAGCTCACTATTGACGAAACACTGTGCGCGTCTCTCTCACACTGTGACGATGCGTTTAGTCTTTGGACACAGATTCAAAGACGTTTTGGAGTGAAGAATGGATAGCGAGTGCAAAGACTCAAAACCGAGCTTGCAACATGTCGACAAAACGGATCTGCTATTGAAGCATATTATGGGAAACTCACAAAATTGTGGACTAGCCTTGCCGATTATCAGCAAGCAAAAACTTTAGAAGAAATAGCAAGGGAAAGAGAAGAAGATAAACTGCACCAGTTTTTGATGGGTTTGGACGAAACTCTCTATGGCGCGGTCAAGTCAAACTTGTTGTCTCGTACGCCACTTCCATCACTGGATGAAGCTTATAACGTCTTGACTCAAGATGAGGAAGCTAAATCTCTAGCTAGATTACACGAAGAAAGAGCAGGAGGTGTTAGCTTTGCCGTTCAAACTCAAACAAAGCCAAGTCAAGATGCTCGTTTTGCAACTTCCGGGTCTCTAACATGCACGCTTTGTGGTCGTAATGGTCACCACTTCTCTTGATTCTAGCTTAAACTAAGAATCTCTCCTTAAGACACAACTAGCTTACATCTCCCTTACTTGTGTTCCAAACTTAATACCATGAACTAAGCATGTTTTTAACATCCTAAGCATCTCAAGAACCTCTTGTTACTCCACCTAAGATCTAACCAAATTTTCTAATGAGCAGAAGTAACAACTTACCGAAAAACGGTCTTTGTCGCTGTTTTTGAAACACCTTGCGACAATCTTGGTTCTTCTTCTTTGAGATGCTTCAACGTTCATCATGATGAGTCTTACAACTCCTTCCACTCACGTGCTATTCACCAAGAGGTAGCTTTGCTTCCAGCAGAGACGATTTTGTCTCCACAACCTTCTTCACAACCGAAGAAAACAATGATGTTTTACCGAGATAGAGCTTTATGGCTCCTTCTTCTCTTCTACACCATTTACCAAGAGCTACTGATTTTTGCTGTGCCACCCGAGACGTTCCATGTCTCTACACGATCAAGCTCTTCAAAGAAAAGGAATGTGGATGCTTAAGGTAAACTCCAACCTTCCAAAGCTCCAACCGTTTTACCCTTTTCTTCACTCTCCTTCTTTCTCTAGACCTTTCCTCTCTTAGATATGAGTCTTCTTTCTCTTGCTCTTCTTCTTGATTTGAGACTTCCCTTACTGAAAATCTCAGTCATCATCAAGCTTCTCTCATGGCTTAGAATCACCTCATAAACCACGAATTTCTTCTTCCATGACTGCTGCCTCGTAGATCATCAAACGTTCCACTTCTCTTCTTGAAACCACCGTGATTCTTGGCTTGAGAGAACCACCGAGCACATAACCTTGCTCTGATACCAATTTGTTAGGATTTAGAGGCTCAAAGATGAGTCTTTACAGAGCATAAACCCCAACAACCCAAGACTTGAAGTTGTTTGATGTCATGGAACCGTAACTAGCACAAAATGGAGAGTGTAGCTACTGGAACAGAGCTGGAACAAAGCATAAAAACAGAACAAAGAGATTGAGAGAAAGAGAGAAAGAAGAGATGGGGGGAGCACACACACAATTCAAGGAGTTCACGCCCATTAACGAGGGTCGCTACATCTCCCCGAGACTTCCTCGGAATCCACTAGAAGAAGAAGAACATATTACAATAGAGATACAAGTGATTCACTCATCATATTACTCTTGGAATCACTCTTTAGAATCTCTCTATGTATCACTTGAGAAACACACTTAAGCTTAGTGTTTCTCTCTTCTTCATTCTTCAAGGCTTATGCCTTCAATGTTCTTCTCTTCTTCTTTACCGTGTGTCTCATCTCTGCTCCCACACCACACTTTTGGCTTCTCTCTCACCTTTTATCAATGTGCAAAGAACAAGTCTCAAGAAGACTACCTTTTTTGTTCAACCAATAAAGTCTTGGAGACAAGGGAGACAAACTTTTCTCATAACCAAGAACCTATAACTTTTTGGTCCCTAGTAACTTAATTTCGGTTTGAATAAACTTGAATCATCAAGTTCTTATCTCCACAATTTCCGAAAAGCATGCTACTCAAGAGTACCTTATCATCATCGTCAAAGATATAAAAGTCAGCACCTGCAACAAACCCAAAAATAAATTATTTCAGACACCCCATTACGCATGCAAGGGAGTTATCATAAATAACAAGAGAAAGGGATATATGCCAAGCTTACTGTCATCCATTTTAAACTGTATCGCATCTTCAGTGAATTTCTTCATCTTGGCATCAAGTTCAGCCTTTGCCTCTTCTCCTTTTGCAATGATTCTGTCAATATCCTCATCCATAATTGTGCTATCTTTAGAACTAAACACCATTTCAGCACCATATCTCACCATTTGGAGCAAAATAAAAAATAAAAAAAATTCATAAGAGACAAACCAATGCATTTTAGAGCCTCCGTACACAAACACTTACTTTTCTGTTCTGCCAATCGCCCTTGCTGAATAACCAGAGCATCAAGCGCCAACTTCTTGTAAGCTCTCTCAATCACCTTCTCCTCAATAGCATTCTGTAAATGCCCAGTACAAATTTAGTTTAAGGTCTTAATGTTTTTCTTGCTCAATACACGTGGGTAGAAGATTAACCTCTGTGCAGAACCGAAATACTTGGACCAATCCTATGTGCACGATCTTGAGCTTGCAAGTCAACTTGGGGATTCCTGCCAGAATCCGCCCATCTCATTAAGCATGAAGAAAACACTCATAAAGTACAGTGGAAATGAAAAGATCCTTACCAGTCACTGTCATAAAGGATAACAACATCTGCAGTGGCAAGATTGATACCAAGCCCTCCAGCTCTAGTAGATAACAAGAAAACAAATTTCTCACTTCCTGGCTTGTTATAAGCTTCTATGGAAGCATCTCGATCATCACCACCAGTATTTCCATCAATACGGCAGTATTGGTAACCGCGATACATTAAATAATCCTCAAGAATGTCCAAAAGCCTTGTCATCTGATATAGCACAATCAAACAAGAATAGCACTTAGATAAAAGAAAATCACAAAAGGAGCCATAACATGTTTGCGGTAATGTTTTACCTGAGAAAATATCAGAACCCTTGAATCGCGTTCCTTCAACTTAGGTAGTAATTTATCTAAGAGAACCATCTTACCTAGAAACAAGAAAATGCAACAGAAAATAATTACGACACTTAGCCACTTATATCGAGAGGGCCTAATTTGAATGTAAGTCTTACCTGCATTTGTTACAAGGTGATCTCCTGTGGTGTAGGGGGGACCAGGCTCCGCACCCTGGAAGAGATAAGGGTGATTGCAGCATTTGCGCAACTGCATTGCTATGTTCAACAGTCGTTTGCGTTCTCCACCACCATTAACCACTTCAAGATCCTTCTGCAGTAAAGCCTTGTAGTACTGCTTTTGCATCTGAGACAGGCCAACTTTGAGTATTGTCTCCTTTTTTGGAGGTAGGCCTTTCTCTACATCTGATTTCAATCTCCGAAGAAGAAATGATCGGAGGACCTAGAAGAGAAAGAAGTAAATGATTAGCATAATTGAGAAGAGCCCACAATTCATGGAGATTATTCTGCATAAGAAACAAATATGAGATATAACAAACGATAACAGTATTATCCAAAACAAACTTAAGTGTGAAAGATAATAAGAAGCATGTACAACGACATAAATCAAAACAACTATTTTCAAACAGACTCATGCAAGAAGAATAGTTCCAACATACAGTCCGACGCAATATGACAGAAAATTTGAAGGATCTAAGCAATTCTAGGTCACGAGATTGAACAAATACCTGAAGCGGGGTTCCCGTGATAAGAAGACGGAAATTGGTGTTAAAAAGTCTCATGGTCTTTGAAGGAAGTGAGTTCTCATTCTTGATTCGATGTGCTTCATCAATGATTGATTATATAACGCCAGCAAAAACGGCGCAATGTTGTCTTCTCTTTGATAGCCATCTCAAAGCTAGTAACACAAATGTCAAATTTTCCTGCAACTAGCAGTTCATCGCGAATATACCTCTGCATTATTATGTAACATATGTTTCAGAAATCCTGGTGGGCACATAATTACAACCATTCAAATGGCAGAGCATTAGTGACTTACGACAAACTCTTTTAAAGCTTCAGTGTCACCAGCAAAAATAACTTGTTCAGCCTCGCTGCTGTTTCTACTTTCTGCTTCCCTCTTTCTCTTCTCACCAGTGTTTGTCGCAGAAGAGAATGTCTTAGGAAGCTCTCGAGTACCATCAAGGTTGTTCTTTTCCATCTTGAGTGGCTCCTCCATTATGATCTCAACTTGGTCAGGGTAAGGCCTTTTCATCATCGACAATGAACAAACAAAGTAATCAGAACCAAGAAAAAACTTACAAAAAGTCAAGACAAGGAGTAAACAACTGAAAATTCCTCGGAAGGAACAACAAAGAATCTATTAAAACTCCCAAGTCTATAGTGTGAAAAAGCCCTAAATCCCCAAAAATCTACCCGTGATGTACCAAGATAGAGAGAGCAATATCCAGCACTAGGTGAATCAGATACAGTCCAGGAAGACAAGATCTTGAGAAGACAAATTCCGAAGAATACAGTTTATGGCTATCAAATGAACAAACAAGATAATCCAAATCAAGCAAACAACATAGAGAGGATAAGAGGGGTAAAATTAACAAAAAAAGCCAAGACTATAAGTAAGCAAGTAAGAATATTATTTAGTACTACAAACCCATTTCTATTTCATACAATTGAAAAGTCCCCAAACCCCTAACCATGTATCATGATAGAGAGCGCAATACCCAACTCTACGTGAATCGGAGGATACAGCCCAGAAATGCCACACCAGATTAAACATTTTGATCAAGGATTCAAAGGTTTACACAACAACGGAAATTAAACCCAAAAGTACCTATTTCGGCGGGCGAATTTCGCCGGATAAGGAAGAAGAAATAAGAAAGCCGATTAAGGGACTCACTCAATCTGAGAAGCTGACGTCGGAGAAAACAGTGCTCAGGCGAAAGTTCCGTCGTCGTCTCCTTTCCCCTCTTCACGGCGGTAAAACCCTTTTCCCCAATTTGTTTTAGCGGGAAAATGTTTCACTGCGAAGAGTATAAAAGGGTCAATGATCGTTATTGGCCCAACAAGCCCAGTTATTTTTATTTCATTTCATAAAATAAAATAAAATAAGATCCGAAGATCCGGCGAAACATATAGATTCCTTATTTTGAAAATTTAATAATAACGATTCTAAATTTGTCCAGCTTTCCTTAGGGCTTGGAGATCTTATGGTGTCTTATAGGTGTTCTTAAAATATAAAATTATTAAAATTTGAGTAAAAGGAAGAAAGAGAGTATTTTTGTGGGGTATATTGAAATGTATAAAAATTGAGTAAGTGATGATGAAGTGTTCTTAAAGAGGAGAGAGAGTGTCTAAAATTAGACACTTTTGGAGAGTGTTCTTAATTAAAGTTGAGTAAAATGATGAAAGAGAGGATATAAAGTTGAGTAAAAGGATGAAAGAGAAGGTATAAAGTTGAGTAAAAGGAAGAGAGAGTGTGTTTTATAATAATTTTATATTATAAGAACACTTCTTAAGACACGATGGTGTCACCCAATGAACATGGGCTTAGGCTCCATTTTTGAAATTTCAATTTCTCTCTCTCTCTCTCTCTCTTCGATTTTCAATTCAACAACGGTTCGATTTTCCTGAGAGCTGAGAAATTCGGAATCGCATCTGAGTCGAGTTTGAAGCTTGTACGATGAATCAGTATCACATATACGAAGCTATTGGTCATGGAAAATGCTCGGTAATTTTGAATCTGCTTTTAACATTCCTCCAGAATCTTCTTCTTCTTCTTCTTCTTCTGCAATTTTTTGTTCTAATCGGATTCAATTTATTTGCAGACTGTGTATAAAGGAAGGAAGAAGAAGACGATCGAGTATTTCGCCTGTAAGAGTGTTGACAAATCGCGGAAGAGCAAGGTTCTCCAAGAGGTAAGCCGAATTAGTGATTCATTGCTTGGGTTACCTGGGATTTTCCTGCGGTTATGCTTGGATTGCTTGATTTTATCGGTTTGATCTCTGGATTGTGACGGATTCACACTAGATTTGTCAATTGATGCTCTTAAGTTTCTATTTCTGGCTCGAATTGATTTTTCAATATCTCTCTCTGGTTTTAAGTGTGACTTGGATACTGACAAGTTTAGGTTACTTCCTTTTATCAGGTCAGGATCCTTCACTCGCTAAATCATCCAAATGTACTCAAGTTCTATGCTTGGTAAAACTTACTAAGCTCATATCTAAGCAATTATTTTGGCTTCCTATGCATTATTTGTTTCTAATTATCGGTCTTCGTGTGGTTTCAGGTATGAAACTTCTGCTCACATGTGGTTAGTTCTGGAATATTGTGTTGGGGGTGATCTCAGGACATTGTTGCAGCAGGTATAGCTTGTAATTTGGCTGTGTTATTGATGATAGGTCACAGGGTTTCTGAAATTCAACTTGTTTTTTGCAGGATTGTAAACTGCCAGAAGATTCAATTTTATGGTCTTACTTATGATCTTGTGATTGCCCTTCTGTAAGTTTCTTGTAAACCATTTTGACACGACCTCTATTGCATCTGGAAACTGTTTTCCCTTATGGACATATGTTTCCTAATTCTCTCAGGTATTTACATTCGAAAGGAATTATATATTGTGATCTGAAACCATCAAACGTCTTACTGGATGAAAACGGACATATTAAGGTACACATGTTGCTCCCTTTTGTATCCAGGTGTGTACTTTATGATGATAGTTTATTTGGTTTTAACGATTTTGTGTCCTTGTGTGTTGCAGCTGTGTGATTTTGGATTGGCAAGGAAGCTAGATGATATTTCTAAATCTCCTTCCACGGTAAACAGTTTTGTCCCTTTTTGTTTTTATAAAATCTTTAAAGTATTGGTAAATCTATGATCTCAATAATTGCAAGTTGTATATACTTATATATCTCTTGTGATATTTGCATCAGGGGAAACGTGGTACTCCGTATTATATGGCTCCAGAACTATATGAAGATGGAGGGGTTCATTCTTTTGCTTCTGACCTATGGGCACTTGGCTGTGTGTTATATGAATGTTACACAGGGGGACCTCCTTTTGTGGCAAGAGAGTTTACCCAGCTTGTGAACTCTATCCATTCAGATCCAACTCCTCCACTCCCTGGGAATCCAAGCCCTTCATTTGTCAATCTCATTGATTCTCTACTTATCAAAGACCCAGCTCAAAGAATACAATGGGCGGATCTCTGTGGTCATGCATTTTGGGAGAGTAAGATAAATTTTGTTCAGTTGCCTCCTCAGCCTGCTTTTGATAAGATGATTGGCATATCCACAAAGGCATGCCTTTCTGAGCGTAACGGAGACAGGCCAAACAAGACCCCTCCAAAGTATCGGGAGAAAGACCCAAAAGGGGGTTCAAAGCACAATGAGAACTCCATTCAAGGTTCAAGAGGCCATGAGACGCCGGTAAAGGGTACACCTGGTGGCTCTAAAGCACAAACAAAGCTTACTAGTAAGGTAACTGAGGAAAAGCATGGAAGCCGTTCTGGTGCGAACAGACAGGTTAACATTCTAAGATTGTCAAGGATAGCGAAAGCAAATCTCCAAAAGGAAAACGAGAAGGAAAACTACAGAAGACCCTTACCTAATAGCAACGAAAACTGTGCTGAAGTGAAGATCGAGAACACTGATATGGAACTCGATTTTGATGAAGACAATGATGACGAGGGAACCGATGAAGGTGAAGGAACAGATAACACCTCTTCTGCACAAGATGAAAGAGGTTTGAGTCAAAATGAGAGTCACAGAAGACAAGGAGTGATAAGCAATAATGTCCCTGATGAGAACTTGTCTGCAAATGAAACACCAACCTCGAAAGAAGCAAGAGATTACCATGAAGAGCAGTCAGAGCCTACTGAAGTGTCAGCTGCACCACCAAGTGCTAGTCCTCTACTTAAAACTCAACGAAGAAGAGAAGTTCCTGGGGTTGCAGTTAATCATGACTCGTCTAAAACACCTAGTAGCCTCACTGACGTCCTTTGGCATTTGTCTGATCTTTCTGTTAGACCGGTCATGCCCAGCAGAAAATCTGACAAAGAGTCTGTGCCTTCTCTCTCGTTTGAAGCACCACAGCCTTCTGATTTTGCTAAGATGGGAAAGCAAGAATTAGAACAGCTTAACAATAGAATCGTATCAGTTCTAAGTGGGACCAGTGCTGGCATGTCAGAGAAACAGAATTTGATAAGATACCTTGAGACATTGAGTAACAATGCTGATGCAGCCAACATCTTGACCAACGGGCCAATAATGCTTGTGCTTGTCAAAGTTCTGCGATTATCCAAGACCCCAGCTTTTCGTGTACAAATTGCTTCAGTAATTGGGTTGCTAATTCGGCATTCTACTTCAATCGAAGATGACTTGGCAAACTCTGGTATTCTAGACTCTCTTACTAATGGCCTAAGGGACAAGCATGAAAAAGTGAGAAGGTTCTCCATGGCAGCTCTAGGTGAATTGTTATTCTACATCTCCACCCAGAATGAGCATAAGGATTTCAAACCAGCAGAATCCCCATCAAAAGAAACCCGGTCTGCATCAGGTTGGCAGGTCAGCATCAAAAGAAACTCTTAAATTTTGGACTATATGGATTTTATTGTTTCATGGCGTACTAAACTCTACTGCTTTTATCTGAATGTTCTTTCAATTGGTCCCTATTTAAATAGATTCCTGTTTTCTTGAACCAGGTTTCAAATGCCTTGATATCTCTTGTATCCTCTGTCTTACGAAAAGGAGAAGATGACCTGACACAGCTCTATGCTTTAAGGACAATAGAAAACATCTGCAGCCAAGGAGCTTACTGGGCTACCCGTTTCACCAGCCAAGATCTGATTAGCAACCTCTGCTATATCTACAGAGCAACTGGGAAACAGGATAGCATGAGGCAGACTGCTGGATCATGTTTGGTCCGTCTTGCTCGATTTAATTCTCCTTGCATTCAGACCGTTGTGGAAAAGCTATCGTTGAAGGAAATAGCTTCATCATTTGTGAAAGGCAGCCCACGAGAGCAGCAAATCTGCTTAAATCTTCTGAACATGGCTATGATTGGAAGTCACACGTTCACTAGCTTTGGAAGGCATCTTGTGACATTGACAGAGGAGAAAAGTCTGTTCCCTAGTTTGCTCTCCATCATAGAGCAAGGAACTGAAGTTTTGAGGGGCAAAGCTCTTCTCTGCGTTGCACTTCTTTGCAAAAACAGTAGGCGTTGGTTATCAAATTTCTTCTGCAACACAAGATTTCTTCCTGTGGTGGACAGATTAGCTAAAGACAAAGACAGTTATGTGCAACAATGCCTTGAGGCATTTGTGAATGTAATCGCCTCCATAATACCGGGTTTGCTGGATACAATAACCAATGATATCCAGCAACTGATGACAGGAAGACGTCATGGACCTGTCTCTGCCCTTAACAGCTGTGCTCCTGTAAAGACTAATGCACACTTGTTCCCTGTGGTTCTTCATCTTCTTGGAAGCTCGTCGTTTAAGAACAAAATGGTAACTCCACAAGTCCTGAGGCAGTTGGCAAATCTTACAAAACTTGTGGAAGCATCATTTCAGGTCAGTAGCTGCAACTTTGCCATCCTCTTTTATGTTACTCTCTTAGTTCAAAAAATGCTCTGTGTTTTGCTGTTTAATTTGCACTAATGGGATTGGTCAAATTGCTCGTCGGAGGTTGGATTCTAAGAGGATAGGATTAAGACTAATTTTGCAACTAATATCAAACCTTCAACTTCTCTCCCCTGATCACTATAGATATATGTTTAAGATGCTAAGATGTTTTAACCATGGTTTGTGAAGCCACGAACACAGTGTATTTTGATATAGCATACACTTTTGAATTGTGTGTACATTGGCATCAATTGTCATTACACCACTTTTGAATTATGTGTACAATGGTGTTGAACTCGGATCGAGATCGACACTAAATTTGTAATAAATTCGGGGATTCTTTGATAAATGGAGAAAGGAAGTTTAGAGGTGTTAAAGATCCTGCTCGGATGAACAGTAACCGACTAAGAGATTTTGGATTTTAGGGAGGTTAATTGTATTGGCAAAAGGAATAATGTGTCTTTAGCCAAAAGTGTAGTATATTCCACCTTGGTTGTACACAAATGATGGTACAACTATATATAGTACATTGGTATTAGGGCTTTGGTTACACATTGTTACAATTTAACCATATGCCCCCATAAAGTAACCCTTAATGAGCATAAAGCAACTATACTAAAAACTAAAGCAACCATACTTAGTTGATAGGATAGTGAGTTGGGCCTTCTTGCTTGATGGGCTGGGAGTAGGATTTTGCCTTGGGCTAAACCCATGGTGCAACAATTGACATCAATTGTCATTACACCACTTTTGAATTATGTGTACATTGGCATCAATTGTCATGACACCATTTTGACTTAATTGTCCAAAAATGATTTTCAAGTAAAAAAGAGTGTGAACATGTCTATGATTCTTGAGATGAGAAATGGCTATAAAAGGAGAGCATTTCTCACTTCTCAAAAACACACAATAACACAACAATATGTGTTCTCTCTAATATTTCTCTAACAATCTCCCTTTTCTTCTCTAAGAAATAAATTGTGTCTCGAGAGTATCGTTGATATTTTTAGTTCGTTAGAACCGTGATTCGAGTGAGCGCGAATACGGTTATTTGTGGTTGTATCCTGGGATCCTTGAATCAGTCATCTCGTCGCACTACGGGTGATTCAAAGGGTTAAGGAAAGAGATTCGTCTCGCCTCCACAATTCTTTTCTTCCATTAACGTATTTCTTATCGCAATTTATAACTGATTCGTAGCCTTCCAAAATTTTGGTCCTACAATTTTAAGAATCTTATGAATAACTATGGTATTTTGAAAGTTGTGTTGTATGATTAAAATTGTAGATATTTCATCTCCCAATAACCTTAAATTTTAGTTGAGTTAGAGAATCAATGAGACATAAACTTTTTGAATAACAAGGAATTTTAAAAAGAATGTCAAAATCTTCATATGAATAACAATGGATTTTACTAAGAAATGAAAAATCCACTAACCAATAACAATGGATTCTAAAAATTTCTAAAATCCAAAGAAATCCATCAATGCTATCGTTATTGCATTTCGGGGAACTCAAGAACAAAATTGGGTCGAAGACTTATTCTGTAAACAGCTTGATCAAAATTACCCTGAGATGCCTAATGCAATGGTATGCGCTAATGGCAAGTCTTTGTCCTCATGTTGGTTTATGTAGTAAGGTGGAACTTGTGATAGCTGTCTGCATTGGCAGATGCACCATGGATTCTATAGTGCTTATCACAATACGACTGTACGGCCTGCAGTTTTGGGTGCAGTAAAACGAGATTCGAAATTTTATGGAGCGAACATCAACATCATGGGTGACTGGTCATTCAATGGGAGGAGCCATGGCTTCCTTTTGTGGGCTAGACCTAGTTCTAATCATCCTGACTTGAGATAGTGTACAAATAATAGTCTAGACTTTGTAAATTAGAAGCAGGTTAGCATGTAGTGATAAAGAAAGAAAGAAAAGTTAAAATCTTTATTTATTTAAATCCTAAATTCACATTGGTATTGGATTCAACTATGTAGATATGTGAATGGATAGTGACTGTTATATAAATGATCCGAAGTTATTTAAGGCTTCAGGCCGTCATGGATCCACCGATCATTATTTACTACCACATTCGGTCATCGACAATGCAGCATAGTTTGTCTAGTATTCTTATCGAAGCCTGTGTTTTTCTTTCAGTTCCATCTAGACATGGTTTGATTGATGTGAACTACTATTCTGATTTTGCCTCATCATAGTAACAATTGTTTGTTCGAGGTATTAACATAATACGAGAAACCAACACATCGATCTTAAGTCAGAATAAGTAAAAAATAATAGTTTGACGTCTCATGGCGCTTATATGATTCTTGATATGAATAGATCAGTCACTGAATAAATCTAGAATTTGTACCGGTGCGGATGCGGTTTGAGTGGAGAAGAGAAGCTTAGAAGATGTTGAAACCCTTGACATAGATTCTAACTCTTTCATCACCTTGTCTCGATTTTCAGGAGTGCAGTTTGGAACAATTGAGAAACCAGCTCTTTTTAAACACTTGGAGTTGTCAAGTATGTATCTTACGGCTTGTTTCTCTCCGTTTCTTCCTTTGTATTCTTTCCACTCAAAGATCTCAAGACTGGTTGACAAACATCCGGGAACAGAACTCGGGCGGTTGAATGAAAAATCTTCTTGTGAAGCAACATCTTTGTTGAAGAACATTTGGTTGATTACAAGAACTTTTAATTTAGGAGAATTTTGAAGAAAACACATCAATGTCTCCAACCAATCGAAAGGATATGGCAATAGTACAAACTCTATAAGTTCGGAGAACTGAATGGCATTATAACATGCAACGTCCTACAATGAGTATATATAACAAATAAGTATACTTGATCATTAATAAACAAGGCAAATAAATAGTGAGGTTAAAGAAGGCATAACGTACCGTTCGAATGCTCAAGTGTATGTAAAGATACATGACTCTGGAAAGACATCTCTTAAACTTGTCGTCCATGAAACAATAAGTGTTGATCAATGCCCTATCAAGACGAGGTTCGTTCTCTAACGTGTTAGAGTTTCCAGAAAAGTCATTGAGGACGATCGTTTTTAGACTTGCAGAATCTATAACCAAAGATCCATCTAATTTTTTCCCAACATTAGGTGCTTCTAGTTTCACATAGAAATATATCAAGGTCTCTAGACAAGGCACTTTCACCCTGATATTTGTCAAGTTGTCTCGGTCATGTCGCAATAACTGCATATTCTTGAGAGTAGGACAACCAAATAAAAGCCTAACAAGAGAATCTTCATCTTTGTACACCACATAACAAAGACGAAGCGTTTTTAGGGATGGGAGGCAAGCTGGAGAAGGAACATCCACGAGAATCTTGTCGGAAATAGTAAGGGAAACAAGCGTATCGCATATGTAAAGGCTCTCAGGCAGCAAGCTGGTGTGCTCTGACAACCAGTTGAGCATGAACGATAGATAATGCACCCTGCGATTAACCGCATCAGCAATCCACTTTCCGATATCAACATCAACCGGACATGTTGGACCCAATTTTATCTCCAAACTTTCTAATACAGGGGCCTTGTGGACTTTCAATGACTCGTCAAGAAACCAACAAATGCTTTTTTTCTTTTTGGTAAAGATGCCTTCTTTGATTCCAAGGCGTTCTTCATAGTCACTATCCACGTATGAGAGTTGTGGTAGCAACGTCCAAACAGACCGCCATCTTTTGGACAAAATCATGGTAGCCACTGCTTCTTTTGTAGGGAGACGCAACAATATATTTATGAGCAAATCGTCATGTAATGCACTAATCCTGTCTTCGGTTCGCTTCACAAATCGGTCATTGTAAAACAATCTCAGTATCCCAGATGCGACACACACGAAGCCGAATGTAATAAGCGAACGCCCTCCTAACATCTTTTTCTCAATCCAGGTGCACCAATATGCTTTAGGGTTTCTTAGAAAAAAAAAAAAAATGCTTTTAGGGTTCAAAATTTATATTACTATCGAGCCTTTTTTTTTTATATATTAATTAAAGTTAAGATTCCATTTTGCTTTTTCTTTCCAGAAATTTTCCATGTTTGTTAATTGTTTTTTTTTTTTTTTGGTCGACCCATGTTTGTTAATTGTTATTAATGGAAAATTTCAACTTATCATCCCATCAAACATTTTTTTTTTGAGTTGATTCATCCCATCAAACTTATTCATACGTCTCGAGAAAGCATGTTTTTTAACTGACTTAAAAAAAATTCGATTCTAATGGTTGCCAAACCAAAATGATAATTCGATTCTCATGGTTGTCTAAGTATAAAAAGTCATCATGTCAAAATTCAAAGACGAATCAAGGGTCGTTCGGGAAAAAATGAGTTCTTCGGTCCCAAAGAGAGTTAATTTCACCGTATTGTAAAATTCTATGATCTTTGAAAAATGTTATGTTTTACATTTTTTTATGACTACCTTTTTTAACAATTTATTTGTATCCCTAAAACCATATTATTACCATGAAAATTATGTTAACCGAACATATGTAATTATGATAATAGAAACTAAGAGAAATTAGCATCTATAATAGTTATTGCACTAACTAGATTTTACATCCACGCTACGCGTGGGTCTTTTTTTATCGATTAGTTTAATACATAATTTGGTTTATTGATTTCTAAATTAGGTAAGACATTGACATAAATGAATGAAAATATATCATCGTAAGAAAGTGAAACATTCGTAAAGAATTAAATTATTAATTTATTATCAATAGTAATTTGTATCGATAATTTTCTACATATGTATAAAACAAAATATCTTTTGAAATTATATCGGATGGCCGTAGCGACGCTCCGTCGTGGCTTGCGCCGGCGTCTGCCGTGGCTGGCGAACACTCATGAACGAAACCGTCTCTGTTCCTGAGATCTCTTCTAAATTGACTTTCCCCATCTCTCTCAAGCAGGTTCTCTCTTCTTCCCCAATCACCATCTCCAGTTTTCCCTATGTCTATTTTGGGTATGTGTATTGAAGTAAAGCATAAAGTTACGATTTTTGATCCTCATAGAGGAAATACAAGGCTGGATTTTGATGTTGGAATTGTATTTGCTCTGTAACTTAGAATGGCTACTAAATTATGATGTCGATTGATCATTAAACAAGAGAGATATGAACATTATGTTGGAATAAGCTTGTCTCCCCTAATTGAGAACAAAGAAGATTTTGGTTTGGAAAATGACGAGACCTGCAACAAAGAAGAAGAAGAAGATAAAGTTAGCATGTGACAAGCACATGACTTGGAGAAATTGAAGTGTCGGTCAATGAAGAATATTACTTATATTCTAATTAGAAATTAGTTATGATTTTCCTTATTATTAGAATAAGGTAATTTCCTTTTTACAAAATTGTTAAGCCTTTAGGCTATAAATAATGAATGTATGCCGAGAAGAGAAAAATATATCCTATCAATAATATTCAAAGCTTTCTACAATTCTTACTTTCTACTTTATTGTTATTTGCTTCTTCTGAATACAATTTCGAGTTTTTCGTTTCCTACCACAAATCCAACACATTATATTGTGTAGTCCTATGGAAATGTTGTTTAATTTCTTGGTTTGTATCATTTTGTAGCCTGGTCCAAGAGATTCTATGGTTCAATGCTTCATCAAACGAAATCGAACTACGCAATCGTATCATTTGTATCTCGGGTTAACAAACTGTGAGCATCGATCTTTGATCTTTGTTTAACCGCCTCTTATGTAATCGAAAGAGTAACAACGGGTTACATCTTTCTCGTTTCTTGGTTCTGCAAGATTGATATCTTTGTTTACGCTGTCAAACTTCATATCGTCCGGGAAGCAGATTTGTAAACCTTAATACTCTCATCTTTGTGATTTCAGTATGCTTTGTAATCAATTGGACATCATTCTCTCTTGTTCTCATGTGAAACTTATCTTGATATTACCATGATCTCAAATCAACTTTCATTTGGTTCTGTTTTTATCAATTGGTACGATTTTGCGTGGTTAAGTTCCATTTTTTATTTTTGGTCAGTACATAGGATCACTGAAATGCAAGAGCTGTGTATCCAAACATCTGTGAATTATTAAGATAAAGTGATACATGAATGTTATTATATACACAAACAGAACAAACGATTTATGCGATGAAGCTAAAAATGTTATTTTGAACTCTTGGAATTCATGACATCACCATTTTTTTTGTAGGAAATTTTTTTTGAATCCAATGGTTGATATATCTTCATTTCATCTAACGGATGGCCCAGATTTATTTTGAAAAAGAAAAGTTTTGTTGGGTACGTCATTAGTATCATGCCTGTTTGGAATCTTTTTTTTCAAAAGATACATTGGTTGGGTTACAAGTTACAACTCACAACTTTACAATATTTTGTAAAAACACCTCCTTACAACACATACCCATAAAATACCTTATTTAAAGAGAATACACACCCTCTCCACATATTCATCGTCATCAAGTTTCTGTTTCCAATTTCTCTCGAGGAAGAAGACGAAGCAGTAAGAAATCGGAAGAATCTGGTTTTGATTAAGATCAATTAGGGTTTT
Organism: Draba incana; assembly: GCA_963576765.1. Classification (NCBI taxonomy): domain Eukaryota; kingdom Viridiplantae; phylum Streptophyta; class Magnoliopsida; order Brassicales; family Brassicaceae; genus Draba; species Draba incana. Next base: position 17,526 of record CAUYWE010000193.1, on the reverse strand, counting down.
TGGGGCCTGTTTTTACAAAGAACGATTTGTTAACCCAATATTAAAGAAGATAATGAGAAATCCCTTCGCAAGAAAGTCTAATTTCTTCTCTTATCATTCAACATCCATCCTAACTTAGTTGGGTAATCTCTCATCGCTACTCTTTGTTTCGCTGTAAACTTCGAATTCTGCATGTTTGTCATCCCCTTTGTTTGTAAACTTTCATTGATTTTAGACTTTTTGAAAGATTTCTGATTGGGTTAGGAGAGGTTAATATTAGGAAACCCAAATTCATATTATTATATATATATCAACAAAACCTTTCATAAGTCATAACGTTGTTCGTATCCTTCCACTTCACCGCTTCATTAATCTCTCTATTTGATTAAAATTCACAAATTTCTTTTTTTGGAAACTTATTAAAAGTTACAAATTTCAAAGGTATGTGTTTTTAGATTTGTAATTTGAAAAGTTTTTATATAGTGGATCGAAATTTTGTTGAAGAGAACGAGTTATAGAAACCTTAATCTCGCTTGATGGAGTGATTAATGAGTATCGTTTAATTTAGCACGGATAGATTTCGTTTACCTTGATGATCTTCCCAAATCTTAAACCAAAATTAAATATAATCTACTAAACATTAAACAATTGTTAAGGAGAAAGAAGCGGTATTTGGTTATTCTCATTACATGTACGACATTTCGTTTTATATGTTTGTTCATTGTTCTTGTTAATCGTTTCGTGCCATAGATAGGATGAGGTGTGTTGTTTGGTTTTAGTGGTGATATTTGTTGTTGGTTGTCAAACACTGTTAATAGATCTTCAGAAAAGATTTTGAGGTTATAGAAAACCAGTTGATGCTTACTTGATTCCGTTGATGCTTACTTGATGACTAAGTGCCTGGCTTTAATCATAGTATAGCTTGGGTGTCCAAGACAAAAAGTCTTAATAGAAAGGAAAGTAACTTTTCATTTTTTTGCTATGTTCTCATTTTGAGTTTTGATTGTGAAGGTATGGTTGGTTTAAGCATTCGTTTAATGAGACGGTGGAGGTGTTGTATGGGTCACTTTGTATCATTGTATAGGGTTAGTTTACGTTTTCCCAAACCTACGTATTACATACTTGCAAACCATTTAATCTTGGTTTAGCTTTTTAATATATATCTTGCCGCAACTTCTCCACTAATATGAGTCATATGACCCTTTCATCCAGAAACTATATGAAACAAGTCAGAGTTTTAGAACACAAGAATTTCGATTTGCAACGAAGCTTTTTAGTAGCTTTCATTCAAATCTCCTTTCATACTGTTAGAATGCTAAACCGCTTGGTCTATTAGCTACTTTATCCATCACCAAGTTAAGTGTACCAAGAAGATGAAAAACAGGTAATGACATTGACATTCATATATTAGATGTTATCTGATCTTCTTTGTGGGTCATTAAAATAGAATTCTATTATGACTTTTAAGATAGATAAATACACATATTTTTCAGTTTAAAGGGTTGTTTATGTTTATTTGACGACAAATTTTGGCAAAGAGATTTATAGTAGACTGGATCAGTTAATATAGTTTTGCGTTCTCTATTAACGGCGGAAATTATTGACCACAAATGTGTGATACTTATCAAGCTTGAATAATGTTCGTTTGGTGGGTTTTGGTCATAAATTGACGGGAAAGTGAATTATCTTTATCTTTGTCTTGGTTTTTAATTTCTGTTTCTTGAAAAGTTTCATATTTCGTTCTTCTATATATGCTTGTTGTTTCTTGTGATGGGCTAATAAATTTAAGATAACAATACATATTACGAATAGTGTTGGTGTTCAAGGAAAATCAAAAGAAAACTATTGCTTCTTTTTAAATAAAAACCAATTCCTAAATTTTTAACTCATTTTCTTTCATACATTACCAACTACAATCCAGTTACTTAGAGAAACATTGTTGTCTCTATTAGGCCATATTATGGCCCATTGTAATAATAGTCTTAACACTGCACTTAGGTCATGATGTAATATCTATATAAGGCTAATAGCCTCATTACTTTATCAATAAGAAAACCTCTTTACAACTTCTAGGTTTCTTGACATGGTATCAGAGCCCTAAACCTAACTACTCTAAGGTTTAGTGTTTCGATTTTGTCTACGATTCCACTACACAAAACATATTTAAAAATATCCTAGTATCGAACTCTCCTTCACGATGCCGGGTGATGAAGATCAATCCTCCGGGTCTGCTATCACGAAAACAAAATCTAGGTTTGAGACCACACGACGAACGATCTCTCCTTACGATCTTACCGCTGATGATAACCCAGGAACAATAATATCACGTCCTTCCTTACGCGGTCCTAACTACGATGAATGGGCAGCAAGTTTGAGATTGGCGTTGAAAGCAAGAAAGAAATTTGGGTTTGTCGATGGCACAATACAACAGCCAGATGATGACTCTGAAGATTACGAAGATTGATGTGCTAATAATGCTCTAGTGGTGTCTTGGATCAAGCTCACTATTGACGAAACACTGTGCGCGTCTCTCTCACACTGTGACGATGCGTTTAGTCTTTGGACACAGATTCAAAGACGTTTTGGAGTGAAGAATGGATAGCGAGTGCAAAGACTCAAAACCGAGCTTGCAACATGTCGACAAAACGGATCTGCTATTGAAGCATATTATGGGAAACTCACAAAATTGTGGACTAGCCTTGCCGATTATCAGCAAGCAAAAACTTTAGAAGAAATAGCAAGGGAAAGAGAAGAAGATAAACTGCACCAGTTTTTGATGGGTTTGGACGAAACTCTCTATGGCGCGGTCAAGTCAAACTTGTTGTCTCGTACGCCACTTCCATCACTGGATGAAGCTTATAACGTCTTGACTCAAGATGAGGAAGCTAAATCTCTAGCTAGATTACACGAAGAAAGAGCAGGAGGTGTTAGCTTTGCCGTTCAAACTCAAACAAAGCCAAGTCAAGATGCTCGTTTTGCAACTTCCGGGTCTCTAACATGCACGCTTTGTGGTCGTAATGGTCACCACTTCTCTTGATTCTAGCTTAAACTAAGAATCTCTCCTTAAGACACAACTAGCTTACATCTCCCTTACTTGTGTTCCAAACTTAATACCATGAACTAAGCATGTTTTTAACATCCTAAGCATCTCAAGAACCTCTTGTTACTCCACCTAAGATCTAACCAAATTTTCTAATGAGCAGAAGTAACAACTTACCGAAAAACGGTCTTTGTCGCTGTTTTTGAAACACCTTGCGACAATCTTGGTTCTTCTTCTTTGAGATGCTTCAACGTTCATCATGATGAGTCTTACAACTCCTTCCACTCACGTGCTATTCACCAAGAGGTAGCTTTGCTTCCAGCAGAGACGATTTTGTCTCCACAACCTTCTTCACAACCGAAGAAAACAATGATGTTTTACCGAGATAGAGCTTTATGGCTCCTTCTTCTCTTCTACACCATTTACCAAGAGCTACTGATTTTTGCTGTGCCACCCGAGACGTTCCATGTCTCTACACGATCAAGCTCTTCAAAGAAAAGGAATGTGGATGCTTAAGGTAAACTCCAACCTTCCAAAGCTCCAACCGTTTTACCCTTTTCTTCACTCTCCTTCTTTCTCTAGACCTTTCCTCTCTTAGATATGAGTCTTCTTTCTCTTGCTCTTCTTCTTGATTTGAGACTTCCCTTACTGAAAATCTCAGTCATCATCAAGCTTCTCTCATGGCTTAGAATCACCTCATAAACCACGAATTTCTTCTTCCATGACTGCTGCCTCGTAGATCATCAAACGTTCCACTTCTCTTCTTGAAACCACCGTGATTCTTGGCTTGAGAGAACCACCGAGCACATAACCTTGCTCTGATACCAATTTGTTAGGATTTAGAGGCTCAAAGATGAGTCTTTACAGAGCATAAACCCCAACAACCCAAGACTTGAAGTTGTTTGATGTCATGGAACCGTAACTAGCACAAAATGGAGAGTGTAGCTACTGGAACAGAGCTGGAACAAAGCATAAAAACAGAACAAAGAGATTGAGAGAAAGAGAGAAAGAAGAGATGGGGGGAGCACACACACAATTCAAGGAGTTCACGCCCATTAACGAGGGTCGCTACATCTCCCCGAGACTTCCTCGGAATCCACTAGAAGAAGAAGAACATATTACAATAGAGATACAAGTGATTCACTCATCATATTACTCTTGGAATCACTCTTTAGAATCTCTCTATGTATCACTTGAGAAACACACTTAAGCTTAGTGTTTCTCTCTTCTTCATTCTTCAAGGCTTATGCCTTCAATGTTCTTCTCTTCTTCTTTACCGTGTGTCTCATCTCTGCTCCCACACCACACTTTTGGCTTCTCTCTCACCTTTTATCAATGTGCAAAGAACAAGTCTCAAGAAGACTACCTTTTTTGTTCAACCAATAAAGTCTTGGAGACAAGGGAGACAAACTTTTCTCATAACCAAGAACCTATAACTTTTTGGTCCCTAGTAACTTAATTTCGGTTTGAATAAACTTGAATCATCAAGTTCTTATCTCCACAATTTCCGAAAAGCATGCTACTCAAGAGTACCTTATCATCATCGTCAAAGATATAAAAGTCAGCACCTGCAACAAACCCAAAAATAAATTATTTCAGACACCCCATTACGCATGCAAGGGAGTTATCATAAATAACAAGAGAAAGGGATATATGCCAAGCTTACTGTCATCCATTTTAAACTGTATCGCATCTTCAGTGAATTTCTTCATCTTGGCATCAAGTTCAGCCTTTGCCTCTTCTCCTTTTGCAATGATTCTGTCAATATCCTCATCCATAATTGTGCTATCTTTAGAACTAAACACCATTTCAGCACCATATCTCACCATTTGGAGCAAAATAAAAAATAAAAAAAATTCATAAGAGACAAACCAATGCATTTTAGAGCCTCCGTACACAAACACTTACTTTTCTGTTCTGCCAATCGCCCTTGCTGAATAACCAGAGCATCAAGCGCCAACTTCTTGTAAGCTCTCTCAATCACCTTCTCCTCAATAGCATTCTGTAAATGCCCAGTACAAATTTAGTTTAAGGTCTTAATGTTTTTCTTGCTCAATACACGTGGGTAGAAGATTAACCTCTGTGCAGAACCGAAATACTTGGACCAATCCTATGTGCACGATCTTGAGCTTGCAAGTCAACTTGGGGATTCCTGCCAGAATCCGCCCATCTCATTAAGCATGAAGAAAACACTCATAAAGTACAGTGGAAATGAAAAGATCCTTACCAGTCACTGTCATAAAGGATAACAACATCTGCAGTGGCAAGATTGATACCAAGCCCTCCAGCTCTAGTAGATAACAAGAAAACAAATTTCTCACTTCCTGGCTTGTTATAAGCTTCTATGGAAGCATCTCGATCATCACCACCAGTATTTCCATCAATACGGCAGTATTGGTAACCGCGATACATTAAATAATCCTCAAGAATGTCCAAAAGCCTTGTCATCTGATATAGCACAATCAAACAAGAATAGCACTTAGATAAAAGAAAATCACAAAAGGAGCCATAACATGTTTGCGGTAATGTTTTACCTGAGAAAATATCAGAACCCTTGAATCGCGTTCCTTCAACTTAGGTAGTAATTTATCTAAGAGAACCATCTTACCTAGAAACAAGAAAATGCAACAGAAAATAATTACGACACTTAGCCACTTATATCGAGAGGGCCTAATTTGAATGTAAGTCTTACCTGCATTTGTTACAAGGTGATCTCCTGTGGTGTAGGGGGGACCAGGCTCCGCACCCTGGAAGAGATAAGGGTGATTGCAGCATTTGCGCAACTGCATTGCTATGTTCAACAGTCGTTTGCGTTCTCCACCACCATTAACCACTTCAAGATCCTTCTGCAGTAAAGCCTTGTAGTACTGCTTTTGCATCTGAGACAGGCCAACTTTGAGTATTGTCTCCTTTTTTGGAGGTAGGCCTTTCTCTACATCTGATTTCAATCTCCGAAGAAGAAATGATCGGAGGGCCTAGAAGAGAAAGAAGTAAATGATTAGCATAATTGAGAAGAGCCCACAATTCATGGAGATTATTCTGCATAAGAAACAAATATGAGATATAACAAACGATAACAGTATTATCCAAAACAAACTTAAGTGTGAAAGATAATAAGAAGCATGTACAACGACATAAATCAAAACAACTATTTTCAAACAGACTCATGCAAGAAGAATAGTTCCAACATACAGTCCGACGCAATATGACAGAAAATTTGAAGGATCTAAGCAATTCTAGGTCACGAGATTGAACAAATACCTGAAGCGGGGTTCCCGTGATAAGAAGACGGAAATTGGTGTTAAAAAGTCTCATGGTCTTTGAAGGAAGTGAGTTCTCATTCTTGATTCGATGTGCTTCATCAATGATTGATTATATAACGCCAGCAAAAACGGCGCAATGTTGTCTTCTCTTTGATAGCCATCTCAAAGCTAGTAACACAAATGTCAAATTTTCCTGCAACTAGCAGTTCATCGCGAATATACCTCTGCATTATTATGTAACATATGTTTCAGAAATCCTGGTGGGCACATAATTACAACCATTCAAATGGCAGAGCATTAGTGACTTACGACAAACTCTTTTAAAGCTTCAGTGTCACCAGCAAAAATAACTTGTTCAGCCTCGCTGCTGTTTCTACTTTCTGCTTCCCTCTTTCTCTTCTCACCAGTGTTTGTCGCAGAAGAGAATGTCTTAGGAAGCTCTCGAGTACCATCAAGGTTGTTCTTTTCCATCTTGAGTGGCTCCTCCATTATGATCTCAACTTGGTCAGGGTAAGGCCTTTTCATCATCGACAATGAACAAACAAAGTAATCAGAACCAAGAAAAAACTTACAAAAAGTCAAGACAAGGAGTAAACAACTGAAAATTCCTCGGAAGGAACAACAAAGAATCTATTAAAACTCCCAAGTCTATAGTGTGAAAAAGCCCTAAATCCCCAAAAATCTACCCGTGATGTACCAAGATAGAGAGAGCAATATCCAGCACTAGGTGAATCAGATACAGTCCAGGAAGACAAGATCTTGAGAAGACAAATTCCGAAGAATACAGTTTATGGCTATCAAATGAACAAACAAGATAATCCAAATCAAGCAAACAACATAGAGAGGATAAGAGGGGTAAAATTAACAAAAAAAGCCAAGACTATAAGTAAGCAAGTAAGAATATTATTTAGTACTACAAACCCATTTCTATTTCATACAATTGAAAAGTCCCCAAACCCCTAACCATGTATCATGATAGAGAGCGCAATACCCAACTCTACGTGAATCGGAGGATACAGCCCAGAAATGCCACACCAGATTAAACATTTTGATCAAGGATTCAAAGGTTTACACAACAACGGAAATTAAACCCAAAAGTACCTATTTCGGCGGGCGAATTTCGCCGGATAAGGAAGAAGAAATAAGAAAGCCGATTAAGGGACTCACTCAATCTGAGAAGCTGACGTCGGAGAAAACAGTGCTCAGGCGAAAGTTCCGTCGTCGTCTCCTTTCCCCTCTTCACGGCGGTAAAACCCTTTTCCCCAATTTGTTTTAGCGGGAAAATGTTTCACTGCGAAGAGTATAAAAGGGTCAATGATCGTTATTGGCCCAACAAGCCCAGTTATTTTTATTTCATTTCATAAAATAAAATAAAATAAGATCCGAAGATCCGGCGAAACATATAGATTCCTTATTTTGAAAATTTAATAATAACGATTCTAAATTTGTCCAGCTTTCCTTAGGGCTTGGAGATCTTATGGTGTCTTATAGGTGTTCTTAAAATATAAAATTATTAAAATTTGAGTAAAAGGAAGAAAGAGAGTATTTTTGTGGGGTATATTGAAATGTATAAAAATTGAGTAAGTGATGATGAAGTGTTCTTAAAGAGGAGAGAGAGTGTCTAAAATTAGACACTTTTGGAGAGTGTTCTTAATTAAAGTTGAGTAAAATGATGAAAGAGAGGATATAAAGTTGAGTAAAAGGATGAAAGAGAAGGTATAAAGTTGAGTAAAAGGAAGAGAGAGTGTGTTTTATAATAATTTTATATTATAAGAACACTTCTTAAGACACGATGGTGTCACCCAATGAACATGGGCTTAGGCCTCCATTTTTGAAATTTCAATTTCTCTCTCTCTCTCTCTCTTCGATTTTCAATTCAACAACGGTTCGATTTTCCTGAGAGCTGAGAAATTCGGAATCGCATCTGAGTCGAGTTTGAAGCTTGTACGATGAATCAGTATCACATATACGAAGCTATTGGTCATGGAAAATGCTCGGTAATTTTGAATCTGCTTTTAACATTCCTCCAGAATCTTCTTCTTCTTCTTCTTCTTCTGCAATTTTTTGTTCTAATCGGATTCAATTTATTTGCAGACTGTGTATAAAGGAAGGAAGAAGAAGACGATCGAGTATTTCGCCTGTAAGAGTGTTGACAAATCGCGGAAGAGCAAGGTTCTCCAAGAGGTAAGCCGAATTAGTGATTCATTGCTTGGGTTACCTGGGATTTTCCTGCGGTTATGCTTGGATTGCTTGATTTTATCGGTTTGATCTCTGGATTGTGACGGATTCACACTAGATTTGTCAATTGATGCTCTTAAGTTTCTATTTCTGGCTCGAATTGATTTTTCAATATCTCTCTCTGGTTTTAAGTGTGACTTGGATACTGACAAGTTTAGGTTACTTCCTTTTATCAGGTCAGGATCCTTCACTCGCTAAATCATCCAAATGTACTCAAGTTCTATGCTTGGTAAAACTTACTAAGCTCATATCTAAGCAATTATTTTGGCTTCCTATGCATTATTTGTTTCTAATTATCGGTCTTCGTGTGGTTTCAGGTATGAAACTTCTGCTCACATGTGGTTAGTTCTGGAATATTGTGTTGGGGGTGATCTCAGGACATTGTTGCAGCAGGTATAGCTTGTAATTTGGCTGTGTTATTGATGATAGGTCACAGGGTTTCTGAAATTCAACTTGTTTTTTGCAGGATTGTAAACTGCCAGAAGATTCAATTTTATGGTCTTACTTATGATCTTGTGATTGCCCTTCTGTAAGTTTCTTGTAAACCATTTTGACACGACCTCTATTGCATCTGGAAACTGTTTTCCCTTATGGACATATGTTTCCTAATTCTCTCAGGTATTTACATTCGAAAGGAATTATATATTGTGATCTGAAACCATCAAACGTCTTACTGGATGAAAACGGACATATTAAGGTACACATGTTGCTCCCTTTTGTATCCAGGTGTGTACTTTATGATGATAGTTTATTTGGTTTTAACGATTTTGTGTCCTTGTGTGTTGCAGCTGTGTGATTTTGGATTGGCAAGGAAGCTAGATGATATTTCTAAATCTCCTTCCACGGTAAACAGTTTTGTCCCTTTTTGTTTTTATAAAATCTTTAAAGTATTGGTAAATCTATGATCTCAATAATTGCAAGTTGTATATACTTATATATCTCTTGTGATATTTGCATCAGGGGAAACGTGGTACTCCGTATTATATGGCTCCAGAACTATATGAAGATGGAGGGGTTCATTCTTTTGCTTCTGACCTATGGGCACTTGGCTGTGTGTTATATGAATGTTACACAGGGGGACCTCCTTTTGTGGCAAGAGAGTTTACCCAGCTTGTGAACTCTATCCATTCAGATCCAACTCCTCCACTCCCTGGGAATCCAAGCCCTTCATTTGTCAATCTCATTGATTCTCTACTTATCAAAGACCCAGCTCAAAGAATACAATGGGCGGATCTCTGTGGTCATGCATTTTGGGAGAGTAAGATAAATTTTGTTCAGTTGCCTCCTCAGCCTGCTTTTGATAAGATGATTGGCATATCCACAAAGGCATGCCTTTCTGAGCGTAACGGAGACAGGCCAAACAAGACCCCTCCAAAGTATCGGGAGAAAGACCCAAAAGGGGGTTCAAAGCACAATGAGAACTCCATTCAAGGTTCAAGAGGCCATGAGACGCCGGTAAAGGGTACACCTGGTGGCTCTAAAGCACAAACAAAGCTTACTAGTAAGGTAACTGAGGAAAAGCATGGAAGCCGTTCTGGTGCGAACAGACAGGTTAACATTCTAAGATTGTCAAGGATAGCGAAAGCAAATCTCCAAAAGGAAAACGAGAAGGAAAACTACAGAAGACCCTTACCTAATAGCAACGAAAACTGTGCTGAAGTGAAGATCGAGAACACTGATATGGAACTCGATTTTGATGAAGACAATGATGACGAGGGAACCGATGAAGGTGAAGGAACAGATAACACCTCTTCTGCACAAGATGAAAGAGGTTTGAGTCAAAATGAGAGTCACAGAAGACAAGGAGTGATAAGCAATAATGTCCCTGATGAGAACTTGTCTGCAAATGAAACACCAACCTCGAAAGAAGCAAGAGATTACCATGAAGAGCAGTCAGAGCCTACTGAAGTGTCAGCTGCACCACCAAGTGCTAGTCCTCTACTTAAAACTCAACGAAGAAGAGAAGTTCCTGGGGTTGCAGTTAATCATGACTCGTCTAAAACACCTAGTAGCCTCACTGACGTCCTTTGGCATTTGTCTGATCTTTCTGTTAGACCGGTCATGCCCAGCAGAAAATCTGACAAAGAGTCTGTGCCTTCTCTCTCGTTTGAAGCACCACAGCCTTCTGATTTTGCTAAGATGGGAAAGCAAGAATTAGAACAGCTTAACAATAGAATCGTATCAGTTCTAAGTGGGACCAGTGCTGGCATGTCAGAGAAACAGAATTTGATAAGATACCTTGAGACATTGAGTAACAATGCTGATGCAGCCAACATCTTGACCAACGGGCCAATAATGCTTGTGCTTGTCAAAGTTCTGCGATTATCCAAGACCCCAGCTTTTCGTGTACAAATTGCTTCAGTAATTGGGTTGCTAATTCGGCATTCTACTTCAATCGAAGATGACTTGGCAAACTCTGGTATTCTAGACTCTCTTACTAATGGCCTAAGGGACAAGCATGAAAAAGTGAGAAGGTTCTCCATGGCAGCTCTAGGTGAATTGTTATTCTACATCTCCACCCAGAATGAGCATAAGGATTTCAAACCAGCAGAATCCCCATCAAAAGAAACCCGGTCTGCATCAGGTTGGCAGGTCAGCATCAAAAGAAACTCTTAAATTTTGGACTATATGGATTTTATTGTTTCATGGCGTACTAAACTCTACTGCTTTTATCTGAATGTTCTTTCAATTGGTCCCTATTTAAATAGATTCCTGTTTTCTTGAACCAGGTTTCAAATGCCTTGATATCTCTTGTATCCTCTGTCTTACGAAAAGGAGAAGATGACCTGACACAGCTCTATGCTTTAAGGACAATAGAAAACATCTGCAGCCAAGGAGCTTACTGGGCTACCCGTTTCACCAGCCAAGATCTGATTAGCAACCTCTGCTATATCTACAGAGCAACTGGGAAACAGGATAGCATGAGGCAGACTGCTGGATCATGTTTGGTCCGTCTTGCTCGATTTAATTCTCCTTGCATTCAGACCGTTGTGGAAAAGCTATCGTTGAAGGAAATAGCTTCATCATTTGTGAAAGGCAGCCCACGAGAGCAGCAAATCTGCTTAAATCTTCTGAACATGGCTATGATTGGAAGTCACACGTTCACTAGCTTTGGAAGGCATCTTGTGACATTGACAGAGGAGAAAAGTCTGTTCCCTAGTTTGCTCTCCATCATAGAGCAAGGAACTGAAGTTTTGAGGGGCAAAGCTCTTCTCTGCGTTGCACTTCTTTGCAAAAACAGTAGGCGTTGGTTATCAAATTTCTTCTGCAACACAAGATTTCTTCCTGTGGTGGACAGATTAGCTAAAGACAAAGACAGTTATGTGCAACAATGCCTTGAGGCATTTGTGAATGTAATCGCCTCCATAATACCGGGTTTGCTGGATACAATAACCAATGATATCCAGCAACTGATGACAGGAAGACGTCATGGACCTGTCTCTGCCCTTAACAGCTGTGCTCCTGTAAAGACTAATGCACACTTGTTCCCTGTGGTTCTTCATCTTCTTGGAAGCTCGTCGTTTAAGAACAAAATGGTAACTCCACAAGTCCTGAGGCAGTTGGCAAATCTTACAAAACTTGTGGAAGCATCATTTCAGGTCAGTAGCTGCAACTTTGCCATCCTCTTTTATGTTACTCTCTTAGTTCAAAAAATGCTCTGTGTTTTGCTGTTTAATTTGCACTAATGGGATTGGTCAAATTGCTCGTCGGAGGTTGGATTCTAAGAGGATAGGATTAAGACTAATTTTGCAACTAATATCAAACCTTCAACTTCTCTCCCCTGATCACTATAGATATATGTTTAAGATGCTAAGATGTTTTAACCATGGTTTGTGAAGCCACGAACACAGTGTATTTTGATATAGCATACACTTTTGAATTGTGTGTACATTGGCATCAATTGTCATTACACCACTTTTGAATTATGTGTACAATGGTGTTGAACTCGGATCGAGATCGACACTAAATTTGTAATAAATTCGGGGATTCTTTGATAAATGGAGAAAGGAAGTTTAGAGGTGTTAAAGATCCTGCTCGGATGAACAGTAACCGACTAAGAGATTTTGGATTTTAGGGAGGTTAATTGTATTGGCAAAAGGAATAATGTGTCTTTAGCCAAAAGTGTAGTATATTCCACCTTGGTTGTACACAAATGATGGTACAACTATATATAGTACATTGGTATTAGGGCTTTGGTTACACATTGTTACAATTTAACCATATGCCCCCATAAAGTAACCCTTAATGAGCATAAAGCAACTATACTAAAAACTAAAGCAACCATACTTAGTTGATAGGATAGTGAGTTGGGCCTTCTTGCTTGATGGGCTGGGAGTAGGATTTTGCCTTGGGCTAAACCCATGGTGCAACAATTGACATCAATTGTCATTACACCACTTTTGAATTATGTGTACATTGGCATCAATTGTCATGACACCATTTTGACTTAATTGTCCAAAAATGATTTTCAAGTAAAAAAGAGTGTGAACATGTCTATGATTCTTGAGATGAGAAATGGCTATAAAAGGAGAGCATTTCTCACTTCTCAAAAACACACAATAACACAACAATATGTGTTCTCTCTAATATTTCTCTAACAATCTCCCTTTTCTTCTCTAAGAAATAAATTGTGTCTCGAGAGTATCGTTGATATTTTTAGTTCGTTAGAACCGTGATTCGAGTGAGCGCGAATACGGTTATTTGTGGTTGTATCCTGGGATCCTTGAATCAGTCATCTCGTCGCACTACGGGTGATTCAAAGGGTTAAGGAAAGAGATTCGTCTCGCCTCCACAATTCTTTTCTTCCATTAACGTATTTCTTATCGCAATTTATAACTGATTCGTAGCCTTCCAAAATTTTGGTCCTACAATTTTAAGAATCTTATGAATAACTATGGTATTTTGAAAGTTGTGTTGTATGATTAAAATTGTAGATATTTCATCTCCCAATAACCTTAAATTTTAGTTGAGTTAGAGAATCAATGAGACATAAACTTTTTGAATAACAAGGAATTTTAAAAAGAATGTCAAAATCTTCATATGAATAACAATGGATTTTACTAAGAAATGAAAAATCCACTAACCAATAACAATGGATTCTAAAAATTTCTAAAATCCAAAGAAATCCATCAATGCTATCGTTATTGCATTTCGGGGAACTCAAGAACAAAATTGGGTCGAAGACTTATTCTGTAAACAGCTTGATCAAAATTACCCTGAGATGCCTAATGCAATGGTATGCGCTAATGGCAAGTCTTTGTCCTCATGTTGGTTTATGTAGTAAGGTGGAACTTGTGATAGCTGTCTGCATTGGCAGATGCACCATGGATTCTATAGTGCTTATCACAATACGACTGTACGGCCTGCAGTTTTGGGTGCAGTAAAACGAGCTTCGAAATTTTATGGAGCGAACATCAACATCATGGGTGACTGGTCATTCAATGGGAGGAGCCATGGCTTCCTTTTGTGGGCTAGACCTAGTTCTAATCATCCTGACTTGAGATAGTGTACAAATAATAGTCTAGACTTTGTAAATTAGAAGCAGGTTAGCATGTAGTGATAAAGAAAGAAAGAAAAGTTAAAATCTTTATTTATTTAAATCCTAAATTCACATTGGTATTGGATTCAACTATGTAGATATGTGAATGGATAGTGACTGTTATATAAATGATCCGAAGTTATTTAAGGCTTCAGGCCGTCATGGATCCACCGATCATTATTTACTACCACATTCGGTCATCGACAATGCAGCATAGTTTGTCTAGTATTCTTATCGAAGCCTGTGTTTTTCTTTCAGTTCCATCTAGACATGGTTTGATTGATGTGAACTACTATTCTGATTTTGCCTCATCATAGTAACAATTGTTTGTTCGAGGTATTAACATAATACGAGAAACCAACACATCGATCTTAAGTCAGAATAAGTAAAAAATAATAGTTTGACGTCTCATGGCGCTTATATGATTCTTGATATGAATAGATCAGTCACTGAATAAATCTAGAATTTGTACCGGTGCGGATGCGGTTTGAGTGGAGAAGAGAAGCTTAGAAGATGTTGAAACCCTTGACATAGATTCTAACTCTTTCATCACCTTGTCTCGATTTTCAGGAGTGCAGTTTGGAACAATTGAGAAACCAGCTCTTTTTAAACACTTGGAGTTGTCAAGTATGTATCTTACGGCTTGTTTCTCTCCGTTTCTTCCTTTGTATTCTTTCCACTCAAAGATCTCAAGACTGGTTGACAAACATCCGGGAACAGAACTCGGGCGGTTGAATGAAAAATCTTCTTGTGAAGCAACATCTTTGTTGAAGAACATTTGGTTGATTACAAGAACTTTTAATTTAGGAGAATTTTGAAGAAAACACATCAATGTCTCCAACCAATCGAAAGGATATGGCAATAGTACAAACTCTATAAGTTCGGAGAACTGAATGGCATTATAACATGCAACGTCCTACAATGAGTATATATAACAAATAAGTATACTTGATCATTAATAAACAAGGCAAATAAATAGTGAGGTTAAAGAAGGCATAACGTACCGTTCGAATGCTCAAGTGTATGTAAAGATACATGACTCTGGAAAGACATCTCTTAAACTTGTCGTCCATGAAACAATAAGTGTTGATCAATGCCCTATCAAGACGAGGTTCGTTCTCTAACGTGTTAGAGTTTCCAGAAAAGTCATTGAGGACGATCGTTTTTAGACTTGCAGAATCTATAACCAAAGATCCATCTAATTTTTTCCCAACATTAGGTGCTTCTAGTTTCACATAGAAATATATCAAGGTCTCTAGACAAGGCACTTTCACCCTGATATTTGTCAAGTTGTCTCGGTCATGTCGCAATAACTGCATATTCTTGAGAGTAGGACAACCAAATAAAAGCCTAACAAGAGAATCTTCATCTTTGTACACCACATAACAAAGACGAAGCGTTTTTAGGGATGGGAGGCAAGCTGGAGAAGGAACATCCACGAGAATCTTGTCGGAAATAGTAAGGGAAACAAGCGTATCGCATATGTAAAGGCTCTCAGGCAGCAAGCTGGTGTGCTCTGACAACCAGTTGAGCATGAACGATAGATAATGCACCCTGCGATTAACCGCATCAGCAATCCACTTTCCGATATCAACATCAACCGGACATGTTGGACCCAATTTTATCTCCAAACTTTCTAATACAGGGGCCTTGTGGACTTTCAATGACTCGTCAAGAAACCAACAAATGCTTTTTTTCTTTTTGGTAAAGATGCCTTCTTTGATTCCAAGGCGTTCTTCATAGTCACTATCCACGTATGAGAGTTGTGGTAGCAACGTCCAAACAGACCGCCATCTTTTGGACAAAATCATGGTAGCCACTGCTTCTTTTGTAGGGAGACGCAACAATATATTTATGAGCAAATCGTCATGTAATGCACTAATCCTGTCTTCGGTTCGCTTCACAAATCGGTCATTGTAAAACAATCTCAGTATCCCAGATGCGACACACACGAAGCCGAATGTAATAAGCGAACGCCCTCCTAACATCTTTTTCTCAATCCAGGTGCACCAATATGCTTTAGGGTTTCTTAGAAAAAAAAAAAAAATGCTTTTAGGGTTCAAAATTTATATTACTATCGAGCCTTTTTTTTTTATATATTAATTAAAGTTAAGATTCCATTTTGCTTTTTCTTTCCAGAAATTTTCCATGTTTGTTAATTGTTTTTTTTTTTTTTTGGTCGACCCATGTTTGTTAATTGTTATTAATGGAAAATTTCAACTTATCATCCCATCAAACATTTTTTTTTTGAGTTGATTCATCCCATCAAACTTATTCATACGTCTCGAGAAAGCATGTTTTTTAACTGACTTAAAAAAAATTCGATTCTAATGGTTGCCAAACCAAAATGATAATTCGATTCTCATGGTTGTCTAAGTATAAAAAGTCATCATGTCAAAATTCAAAGACGAATCAAGGGTCGTTCGGGAAAAAATGAGTTCTTCGGTCCCAAAGAGAGTTAATTTCACCGTATTGTAAAATTCTATGATCTTTGAAAAATGTTATGTTTTACATTTTTTTATGACTACCTTTTTTAACAATTTATTTGTATCCCTAAAACCATATTATTACCATGAAAATTATGTTAACCGAACATATGTAATTATGATAATAGAAACTAAGAGAAATTAGCATCTATAATAGTTATTGCACTAACTAGATTTTACATCCACGCTACGCGTGGGTCTTTTTTTATCGATTAGTTTAATACATAATTTGGTTTATTGATTTCTAAATTAGGTAAGACATTGACATAAATGAATGAAAATATATCATCGTAAGAAAGTGAAACATTCGTAAAGAATTAAATTATTAATTTATTATCAATAGTAATTTGTATCGATAATTTTCTACATATGTATAAAACAAAATATCTTTTGAAATTATATCGGATGGCCGTAGCGACGCTCCGTCGTGGCTTGCGCCGGCGTCTGCCGTGGCTGGCGAACACTCATGAACGAAACCGTCTCTGTTCCTGAGATCTCTTCTAAATTGACTTTCCCCATCTCTCTCAAGCAGGTTCTCTCTTCTTCCCCAATCACCATCTCCAGTTTTCCCTATGTCTATTTTGGGTATGTGTATTGAAGTAAAGCATAAAGTTACGATTTTTGATCCTCATAGAGGAAATACAAGGCTGGATTTTGATGTTGGAATTGTATTTGCTCTGTAACTTAGAATGGCTACTAAATTATGATGTCGATTGATCATTAAACAAGAGAGATATGAACATTATGTTGGAATAAGCTTGTCTCCCCTAATTGAGAACAAAGAAGATTTTGGTTTGGAAAATGACGAGACCTGCAACAAAGAAGAAGAAGAAGATAAAGTTAGCATGTGACAAGCACATGACTTGGAGAAATTGAAGTGTCGGTCAATGAAGAATATTACTTATATTCTAATTAGAAATTAGTTATGATTTTCCTTATTATTAGAATAAGGTAATTTCCTTTTTACAAAATTGTTAAGCC
>CAUYWE010000180.1:0-16160 GCA_963576765.1 Draba incana | reverse complement strand
CCATAATGGAAAAGTTTTATTACACAGTAGATCTTATTCTGGTGTGAGATTGGCAGATGAAGACTTAAGCGTCTTCTGTGGACTATTGAAAGTTTGAGTAGCCTCTGAATTGACAGAGTTATTTTTGCGTCTGCTGCTAGTGATCTGGTCAAGGGTTTACATAGGCCAAGAGCTTGGCCAGCCTTTTGTTATCATGTATATGTGTTGATGGCTTTACTTGAGAAGTTTTGGTGTTTGAATGTAGAATGGCTAACCAAGGGTTTTCGTATTGCTCAGAGTGTAACTTTGGAAAATCGATCCCAATCTTATTCCAATCATATGTTGCTCAGGGTCATCCGTTATGGCTAGGTGAGCTATTTGATTGTGAAAAAAGGAGTGCTCAAGAGTAGGAGCCTTTGATTTTTTGGAAAAGGGTTTATCTTTTAGATTAACATAGATGAATTTGTATAGGTTACCTTTTTGGTTTGTTGTTTGTAACCTTCATGGTGTAAGTTAATCTGCCCTTTTATAAAGTTTTACAAGTTCTGATGAAAAACAAAATGAATCAAATTTTGTTTTCTAAACTATTTATTACTAAAAATTGGTTAGAAGTCCAAATCTGGATGAGATGTTTATATACAAAATTCTATAAGAGTTCTTTGAGAACAATTTATGATTTGGTCTCCCATCAAATTAGGAAATACTTGTCCCGAACATTTTATTTTATTTGGACATAACCACTATATATATATATATATATGTCACAATAACTAATACATGCGTGACCTCAAGTTTTTCCTACAAACACACTTCTTATTTTGGTTATACAAATAATTTATTTGCCTCAATAACAAACCAATGTGAAAATAATGCTTACGAGTAAAAAACACAATTCCTAATATGAGCTTTCTTAGCAAGAAGATCTGCTTTGTGACGAATGGGGTTCCTGGGCTAGGACAAAATCCAAGATACATTTGTAGATTCTATAATTCACATAACGCAAAAGCAAAAACTGGCCATTCATCTTGTTTTGTAACATTGGAACATGGATCCATCAATTTTTTGTTATGTTTCCTTATACAACACATATCCAAATCAAACTATGCAATTCTACATGTAATTATCGCATCCAAAAACCATCAACCTTGATAGGCTCAAATTAACCCTAAGCTATTCTCTTAAATTAAGAGATCAACTGCAGTATTTAAGATATCGAAATCCACAGGGAATCAGAAACACAATATATTATTAAATTCAGATTATGCTAAGCAATATGATATGAATGAAAGTAAACAGAACAAATTATACAGTTGTGAAATCAATTAAAAGAAAAGCCAGGCACAGAGAAATCGCAGATGAATCAGAATAACAGATAATAATAAAAGATAGGATATTACGCGCAATTCTTAAACATGAACACGAATATAAAATCAATCAACTTTCGCTGCAGAGATGATCTATGTCAAAATCTTAGAAAGCAAACTTTCGTTGCGAATCCTAACAACTAAACAAACATTAAAGTTCAAGTTCAATTGTTTACAAAACCCTAAACCAAATTTGTTTTCGAAAAGGAATTTTGCTCATCAAAGACTAGATCAAGCAATTAATAAAACTGTTGTTTCTATTAATTAATCTAAGATCAGATTTCAGGTCATGAATCTAAAATCAGCAATAAACACAAGTCAAGATGAAGAACTTCTAAAGATATCATCCTAACAAATAAATCAGATCTAGCAATTCACCAAACACCTTTGAAAATCTCTAAACCTAACAGGGAAACTACTCAGACATAATCAAAGAAGAAACTATTATATTAATTGAAGATATCTCTTAAAAGTAGATAATATAAAGCATAAGCCTAAACAATGGCTGCAAATACATATTTATAAGGTTCCTAAACCGTCATAAAACATAAAAGTAAACATCTGGAACTTCTCGGCAAAATTGGAAATCTTCGAATTTGGGAATTTGGGCTGTTCGAACAGGGTGTCGATCGACACCAATTCTGATTTCTGAATCCGAACTTTGACACTTTGACGCTTCATTCCGCAATGCTCCAAAACTTCCAGTAAACATCTTTATGCTCCAAATGTCTAGAAACCTGCAAAAACTCTAAAACACATGGAAAACACCACGAAGACTCTATATAAAGGACTTATATCATGGTCTAAAATGGGTAAAAACCATGATATATCAACTCCACAGACTTAGCTTTTTGCTTGTCCCTAAGCAAAACAGTGGTACTCACTCTTTCTGGAACCACATACCTTGCAAATCCAATCCTGTGATACTTCGATATGTCCCTAGAAGCTTAGCAGTCCTCCAGATTTAATCCAAACCATTTAGAGAATCTCAGACTTTCAGCTGCAAACCCCTTTCATATAATTAAGTGTGGTCTCATCGAGGGAATATCGATCGCTGGACCTTCTAGATTCTTTCACTTCCTTTAACACTTTTCTTGCGTTTCACTCTCTTTCTTCCCTCTGAAACTGTTTATCCAATTAAGGATTTCGTAGAGATGCAATGCTCATTTTTGAACTTTTTCTTCAGGATTTTTCTTATTTTTGGACTTGCACTTTTCTCCTTAAACTACACTTTTCTGTAAACTTTTTATTACCTTGCCATCTCTATGACTTCACTAGATCATCGCTCATTACTGTTGTTTCTTGTGGAGACAGGGTCATGAAGCTTTTTCTTTCGATCTAGGACAGTTGTATTCATCATTTAGGAAGAAGTTTCACAGCGGCCCGTCCTTGCTTTCTTGTGTTTGGCAGATGAATCAAGTCTTGCGATTTCCAACGTCCAAGACAAAAATTGAGTTGATTAGGGGCGGGGTCTGCAACATCCTTTATGGCGTTCTCCAGAATTTTGAACTCGCTCCATTAAACCGATCTACTTCCAGTTACCCACCTTGTAAAACCAACCAACTTGCATTGTAATGGTCCTTGAGTGCTGTTCAAAGCAAGTACAAGGGGAGTTTTGAGCCGAAAATTGAAAAACTAACTCATAAAAACTGAAAATAGAAAACATAATTAGCAACTACCTCCCCCAGACTTAAACGACACTGTCCCCAATGTTATTAACCATGAGATTGGTGAAAGACAGGATAATAAAACGAAACAAAATTGAAAAACGAAGGAAATTGTTACCTGTTGGGGGTGGTGTAGATCGACACTAGCAAGGGTGTCGATCGATACCCATGATTTTTGTCTGATCGATCAAACAGATCGATCCACTATTTCTTCACAGTTTTTTATTTTTCAAAGAAGAATCTGAAACACTTAAACTAAAAATAAAAGTTAGTAATAAAAGAAAATACCTACCAGTGGGTTGCCTCCTACTAAGCGCTTGTTTTCAGTTCTTTAGCTTGACTGTGTTGAGGAACTTAGATGTCTGGAGGATCTGCACTTTTCCATGGAATGATTCCAGGAAACAATTTCTGCGTCTTTTGTACCATCATTTGAACGTCTGCTTCGCCTTTGTCTTTAAGCTCGTGAGGAACAATTATTCGCATCTTGGCGAAAGGCTTTGAGGTTCTTGTATGCTCCTTAGGAATTCCTACAAATTCATTAAAAGAAAAACCAAGACTTGCACGAGAAACTCGATGCTTCCATAAGCGCGTAATAGCTTTTTGAACTTTTAAATCATTGATGAAATCAGGAGAAGTAGAATTAAGTGCAGGAAATGTGTACCTTTGCTCTTTGGGAGGATTGTGGGCTGGGATAAGTGGAATGATCTGTTCAACAACATATGAAGGAGTAAATTTCAACTCCTTGCTTGAGTCTTCATCCTCTAAAATCTTCACATAAAAAGTTTGACCATCGATAGTGGATTTTCTCCTTGTGTTATCCATGTCAAAGTCCATGAAAAGATCAGCGAGATCAAGCTTGATCTTCCCTTTTCTCACATCGATTTGAGCACCAGCAGTAGCTAAAATGAATCTTCCTAAAATCAGAGGGTCTTCAGGTTCATCGTCGTACTCCAAAACCACAAAATCTGGAGGGATTAAACAGTTCTGAATCTTGATAGGCACATCCTCTGGAATTCCTTTTGGGAATATCCCGATCGACTAGGAAAAGAGACATCCTTTTTGGCATGAAATCCGCCATTCCAAATCTGATAGCAACAAATAATGACATCAAGTTAATACCGGATCCCAAATCACATAGAGAGTAAGGAAACTTCCCTGTCGATATAGAGGAATGAAGCACAAAGTTTCTTGGTTTCGGTAGCTTGACTGGAATCCTGCTCTGAATCATGGCGCTCACTTCTTCAGAAACTACTACGTCTTTCTTCTTATTTTTAGGAGCCGGAACTGTGTTCAGAAGGATAACTCTGATATCTCTAGTCAGCAACTCTCCTTCCTCAGGACTTACACGTATCGTATTAGCGCAGGCGAGAGCTTAACTCCATCTTCCCGTTGAAGCTCACATTCATCTTATGCTGTCCTTCGAAAAGCTACTCTAGCATGGTCTTCACTTCATTGTCTTGCTCATGAGGCTTCTAGTAAGTAGAGGAACCATAACTTCTATTGAAGTTGTTGCTCTGATTTGGCTTTGAACCATAGCCTTGCTGATTTCTATACTTTGATACACAGAGTTTTAACACTATAAAATCTACTGCAAGTGCACAACAAGCGAAGTAGTAATTTAGGGATCGAATCCACAAGGACCAAGTGTTACACTACTGTTTCCTAAGATTGTGATTAAGCTAAGATGATAATATGATTTTTCAATGTTTTAAATGCAATAATGAAAATGAGAAAGCAATTAAATGATGTAAACTTATGGATTAAAAACGTCAAGCTCTAGGGATATTCGCAGGAAATCAGAGATCATGAACCAGACAACTATTCAGGGAACAGTTCAGCGCAGTTTCGAACTAAAACATAAATATATAACTATTCCACTTTCGTGGCTCTAGTTACTTTATCTAACAACCTAAAATCCTAACTGTCGTTGAACCTAGAATTTCAGACAAGCATTATAAACGAGTTCAATTTGTTCACGAATCGCCTTAGCGTCAACTTTCGTTGGCTAAGGACAATTCACTCACCTATGTTCTAGCTAGAAATCTATAACACTTTTGATGAATAGATTAAACCCTAAATCATAGACTAAGTGATCAATTTAATCTAAGCAATAAGAACAACAATAGATGAAAACATCATAAGATAAATCCCTATTTGTGTCTGATTCAATGAATGATTCTTTTGAAACCCTAAAACCTAACTATGGATCTAGCCAGACATAATAGAAACGAAAACAAAAAGAGATGAAAGAAATTGCATAATTATAATAAAGTATGAAAAACTAGGGTTCAGAAAAACTTCTCAAGAGATATAGAGATTCGCCACTCCGAAGCTAAGAAATCTAATGAAAAATAAAGCGTAGCCTCCACAATGGCTAAAAACTGAGATAAATAGGTTCAAACACGTTTTTGGTTCAATCTCTAACAAAACCTAGTCAAATATAGGAAATTCTGCAATGTCCTTATTTTCCAGCACACCGGTCGGTTTAGGCAGATTCGCCTGTCTTCACTAAAACTCCGATAACTCTTGATCCAAGCGTTGTAATGTCTTCAAATCACTTCCAAATGAAAGCTAACTCAACCATCTATCTTGTGTCAAAATCTAAAGGCAATTCAACGGTGGCAAGTCCTTCAACGAATGCCAAACTTTTGACCTTTTTATGCTCCTTTTATTCCAATCCTTCCTCCTTTGCCTTAGACTCCATCCAAACGTGTTTCATCCTAAAAAGACTCAAGAAACAAAGAAAAGACTCAAAAAACCTTTGAAAACATTGGTTAGAATGCGTCAAAAACGCAATACATCAACTCCCCAGGACTTAGACTTTTGCTTGCCCTCATGCAAAACTTAAAACTAAACCTGTGAAAGAGGTTTGAAAATATGGAACTCACATATCTTGGGAATCATGTTGTGCAAGAGAATCTGTAGACCACGTCACACAAAGCCAACTCTAACCATTCGCACTCTAGTCCGTCCATGACCGTCGTAGCCTTGTCCTTACTCTAAATTCTAATCCTGCAAAAACCCGAAATTCACATCCATTGACTCTCAACATTCATTTAAATTTTGCGTGGGCTTTCTCATCAAAGATAATCAATCAGAGAAAATGTTTTCGGTTATGGAATGGGTTATTTGTGGTGAGGCTAAAGTGTTTTTGGTTCCCAGACGCTCCGGAGGATGCAAGACATTATGCAAAAACGCAAGAGAGAATAAACATGTTGATGCCCACAGTTTTCTAATCACCCATCTCCTCTTGACTTAGATTTTTTCTCGAAATCTCCGTGAATTGTTGTAGATGATTGTAAACCGCTGGAAATATCTTCGTCTTTCTCCAGATCAATCCATAACTTTTTTCTTGGATTTTTGCTAACCTGAGACTTCTAAAAATGATCAATTTCCTTTCACTTTTTTCTATTTTTTCGTTTTTTTTTTCTCTTTTTCCCTTTTTTTTTTTGTAGATGGGGAAATCGATCTACCAAAACTTGGAGTCTCTAGGTCACGAGAATTATGATGATAATGTGTAAATCCAAGAAACGAACCAGGCTCTAAATGAATATCCATGTATACCACCAAGTAAACCTCTGCATTTGCCGTGATTAGAAAACTGTGTCGATCTTCTTTTTCTCCGACGTTTTTACACATATCTGCACATATGACAATAAAAAACAAGAATGCATGTGGTCTGAATGAAGGTGAGGTGAAGGTGGATACCAAACTAAAAGTGAGCTTGACCATTCAGGATCAACAAAGAGTGGTAAAAAGGTGAAAGATGACCCTGAATGTTTTTGTTTCTATGATATCACATCTTTCATGAGAAAATTTTCAGTCCGGTTAGTAGTCCAATAAAATAAGCCAATATTAGTGCCATCGGAATCTCTGCAAAATAGAATTTTCTAGGGGGAGTCGAGTCATGGAGTTTTCAAGTTTGAATAACTCGAATCAATTATGTGGAATTGTCACTAGAAATCTCGAGCGTACATGAATCCCTGAAGGGTCATAGTTCCTACAAATTTTGACTCAATAAAAATGACTCAAGAAAACATCAAAATGACACAAAAAGAGAGAAAAAAAAAAATAGCGTTAGTCACAACGAATACTCTCCTTCAGACTTACTTCACACCGTCTCGGTGTGAAAATAAATCCGAAAAAGGGTACGACATACGCAAAAATACATAAAAAGAAAAAGAAAAAGATAAGGGAGAAATACTAATCTCAAAAGTCACCATCAGAGTTGTCACTCTGACTTTCTCCTGGTGCTCTCCGACGTCGAAGGAAACGTGTATCTTCTGTCTCATCATCGTCCTCGTCCAAAGTCCCATGTCCAGCAACACGGACCATATTCCTTGCACAAAATGAAAGCGAGAGTAAGTCTATATGCATCAACATGTTTGAAATCATGGAAACGAGTCGAATTGCCAAAAATTGGAAAATTATGCACTAATTGCAATCAGAACAAGCTATGTTTCAATCTAATTCCGTTTTGTCTCACAAAAATTCTCCAAATTCCACAAATTCTCCAAAATTCCAAATTGAACTTTAGTTTCTCAAATCAACCAAATAAGACAAGGGATATGTGCCAAATCATCCTAAGAATGCATAGAAAGCCATGAATTCAACAAATAATGAAGCAACACATCCGAAATTGAAGATTTTACCATGGTCGCCGAATTGGAAAAGTGGAGATAGAAGCACATACCTTTGTAGATAGAGAAATTAAGTGCTAGGATCAGAAAGAGGGCGAAATTCCGTATGGAATAGACCCAAAAATCATTGAAATTGGTGAAGAATTGAAGAAGTTAGAGTTTGTGCAAATTTTCTCAAAAATCTCTTTCAAAAACGTGAATGAAGATGAGGAAAAACGTGTTTTGATCTTAAAATCAGATGAAAGGGATTGAAAACAAGTTTTTCGGTTTAAATTAAGTGCTTTTCAACCGGACTAAACCAAATCAAACCGAAATAGAATAGAACCACTTACCTAGGAACCGGATCGATCATTCCATCTTGTCGCCATCGATCCGCAGGTCCGGCGAGGTGTGGCGTGTAAATCAGATCGAGCCATCGATCGACAGAAGCTCGATCCGCAGGTCCGTCGGTGGCATGGTCTTCTTGTGGAACAGTCGATCCGATCGACAGGAGGTCGATCCATGGTGCCATCGCTCGTGCTTGTGATCAAACGTGTTAATTATGGAATTCCATATCTACACTTTTTTTTTTTTCATTTTTTTTTTTAAAAAGAAAAAAAAAATCGTGAAACACTTAGAACCAAAACAAAAAATTAGTAAACAAAAACAAAATAAAAACCAAATTTGCACACTTACCAGTGGGTTGCCTCCCACTAAGCGCTTGTTTTAAGTCACGAGCTTGACTTCGGACTTTGATCAGTCAGGATGATGAGCACGGGAAGTTACTCCAAAACAAGCTCCCTAACAGTAAACTTCAGCTTTAAAACCTTGCTCAACATACCATTTATAGCTTCTTCACCTTTCTCTTTCAACTCAGATGTGAGAATAGCTCTAACCTTGGAAAAAGGTTTCGAACTTCCTTTGGATTTCACGTTATACTCAATAGTGTCTCCAACACGTCTCTGAGGTACTAAAGTCATAGGAGAATCACTTTTAATTCTTTGGCTCTTCACCTTCTCCTTCGCCTTGTTCTTTTGACTACTCTTCTTTATTGTGATAGGTGGGTCTCCATCCAGGACTTCCTTGACCGCACTCTTATCATGAGAATCTCTCTTTGTCTCGATTGGCAATTTCTCCTCACTGATAATGCTAACATAAGATGCAAGTCGGATTGCCTCATTAGTGGGTATAGCTTTGTAGAAGACATTCTTGTCAACATTGGAGAACGAGACTCTCCCATTAGGCAAATCTACAATTGCACCCACTGTAGCCATAAACGATCTTCCAAGAATCAAAGGCATATTATGATCTTTCCTCATCTCCACCACCTGAAAATCAGTAGGAACAGGGCAATTTCCTACTTGAACATGTAAATCATGAATGGTGCCATGTGGAACCTTGGTGGAAGAGTCTGCAAACTTAAGAGATATCCGAGGAGGTCTTATTGCAGTAATTCCAAACTTCTCTGCAATAGCCTAAGACATGAGATTAACAGAAGACCCATAATCACAAACAGTATCCTTAAATTCAACTCCTCATATGGAGCATGGAACAACAAACTTCCCAGGGTCTTCCACCTTAGGCAATATCTTCATAGGAGGTGGTGTAATCTTTGCTTCAGCAAATAGGGCCTTGACGACTGTAAAACTCTTCTTTGTATCCTTAGAAAACTCGCGATATGCAAGATCGACTCTAAATGCATCTTCAAATGAGACATCTGGAGGAAGATTCCTCACTATCTTATTAAATTCAGCTAGCTTCTTTTCGTCTATCTCATATTTCAGCATTTGAGGATATGGAATCCGAGGAATGTATGGTAAGGATTCTGCATCTTCCTCTACTTTCTCTGGTGCAAGTGGTGTTGGGACAATCTCCATCTCGCTCTCAACTAATATCACATTGCAGTTTTCTCTAGGATTTCGCTCTGACTTTCCTGGGAAGACTCCATGTGGTCTCTTGACGGCTTCTGCAGTCTGAGCTACCTAAGTGTCTAACTTCTTCACATGGGTGGAGAGAGCTTCAAACTTACTATTGAGATCATTGTACATACTGTCCACCTTGACATTGATCTCGTTAGTAGTCTTTTGCTGAACGTGCTGACTCTGCAAAACTTGTTGCATAAGCATCTTGAGCTTATTTTCTTGTTGACGATGTCGTCTGAAAGTTGTTGAATGATTGATTCTGCTGAAATCTGCCTTGATATCTATTATGACCTTGATTTTGCACAGGCGGATTTTGCAGATAACTTTGTCTATTCACATAATTCACTTCATGCTGCTCATTGGTCACCTTCAACAATAGATTCATCTTTTCATTTAGCTAATCGAACTTCTGAGATTCTATGCTGTTAACACGCCTTGACTTGTCATATTCATCACAACAATTGTTTGAGCTTGCAGTCAAGTTCTCAATCAGCTTGTATGCTCCAACTTGACTCTGGGTATTGAAATCTCCATTGCTTACTGCATTGAGAGTGCTCCTGGAATCCTTGTCAACTCCATCGTAGAAGATGGTAATCAATTGTCTCTCTGAAAATCCTTGATGAGGACACTCTTTTTTGTACTCTCTGAATCTCTCCCAAGCCTCACAAAATGACTCTCCTGAATGCTGCTGGAAAGATGTAATCTTGTTCCTCAGTGAAGATGTCTTGGATTTAGTGTAGAAGTAATTCAAGAAAGCATTTGTACTTGCTTCCCAAGTCGTCAATGATCCAGGAGGGAGAGACTTGAGCCATCTTGACGCCTTGTCTCCCAGAGAATGAGGGAACAACTTGCAATTGATGAAGTCTAGAGGAACTCCGTTCGCCTTAGTAGTGCTACAAATCTCCTCAAAATTTTCTATATGATCCATTGGACTCTCAGCTGGCAAACCATGGAACATGTACTGCTTTACCAAGGAAATCATTTGAGGCTTAATCTCATAGTCGTTCCTTTCAACAGGTGGTGGACAGATAGCAGCTCTGTTCTGGTAGTAGGTATGAGGCATATCCATATCTCCAATGGCGGGTGGTGGCTGTTGTTGTTGCAACTGCTGAAATTGTTGCATCTGCGCTCTTAGCCTCTCAAGTTCGGCTCTCATATCCCCTTGGTCGACAATATCACCCATTGTGACTGATTTCAACTTTGCTTTTTCTGTTAGTTCGTTCTACTCTTGCTAGTTCCTGGTTGTTGAGTGAAACGAGATTATCAGATCCTTCGCTTCTTTTCTGCATACACCTGAAACACACAAGAAAGCGCAAAATAGAACTTGTTGGTAACTCTTAGACTAAATCTTAATCCAAAAACTAAAGGTAACGCTATTGGTCCCCGTCAACGGCGCCAAAAACTTGATACACAAAGTTTTAACCCTATAAAATCTACTGCAAGTGCACAGCAAACAAAGAAGTAATTTAGGGATCGAATCCACAAGGACCAAGTGTTACACTACTGTTTCCTAAGATTGTGATTAAGCTAAGATGATAATATGATTTTTCAATGTTTTAAATGCAATAATGAAAATGAGAAAGCAATTAAATGATGTAAACTTATGGATTAAAAACGTCAAGCTCTAGGGATATTCGTAGGAAATCAGAGATCATGAACCACATAACTATTCAGGGAACAGTTCAGCGCAGTTTCGAACTGAAACATAAATATATAACTATTCCACTTTCGTGGCTCCAGTTACTTTATCTAACAACCTAAAATCCTAACTGTCGTTGAACCTAGAATTTCAGACAAGCATTATAAACGAGTTCAATTTGTTCACGAATCGCCTTAGCATCAACTCACTCACCTATGTTCAAGCTAGCAATCTATAACACTTTTGATGAATAGATTAAACCCTAAATCATAGACTAAGTGATCAATTTAATCTAAGCAATAAGAACAACAATAGATGAAAACATCATAAGATAAATCCCTATTTGTGTCTGATTCAATGAATGATTCTTTTGAAACCCTAAAACCTAACTATGGATCTAGCCAGACATAATAGAAACGAAAACAAAAAGAGATGAAAGAAATTGCATAATTATAATAAAGTATGAAAAACTAGGGTTCAGAAAAACTTCTCAAGAGATATAGAGATTCGTCTCCCCGAAGCTAAGATATCTAATGAAAACTAAAGAGTAGCCTCCACAATGGCTAAAAACTGAGATAAATAGGTTCAAACACGTTTTTGGTTCAATCTCTAACAAAACCGAGTCAAAAATAGGAAATTCTGCAATGTCCTTATTTTCCAGCAAACCGGTCGGTTTAGGCAGATTCGCCTGTCTTCACTAAAACTCTGATAACTCTTGATCCAAGCGTTGTAATGTCTTCAAATCACTTCCAAATGAAAGCTAACTCAACCATCTATCTTGTGTCAAAATCTCAAGTCAATCCAACGGTGGAAAGTCCTTCAACGAATGCCAAACGTTTGATCTTTTAATGCTTCTTTTATTCCAATCCTTCCTCCTTTGCCTTAAACTCCATCCAAACGTGTTTCATCCTAAAAAGACTCAAGAAACAAAGAAAAGAATCGAAAAACCTTTGAAAACATTGGTTAGAATGCGTCAAAAACGCAATACATCATACTTCTAAAATCCAGTCTGGTTGATGTAGTTGACATTCTCCTCTGTAGTCTCAACCTCTTGAGCAAACTAGACCGACTTCTTTCCCACAAGAATGCTGTGCACAGAGTCTATCTTAGCCTTAATCTCAGCGATATGATTTCCATCCATGTTTCCACCAAGCTTCTTCTTTTCGATGTCTGCGTTCTTGGTACTATTGCTAGAAGCCAAGTTTTCGATTATAACAATTGCGCTCTCTGGAGAATTGGTGTTAAAGTTCCCACTACTCACAGCATCCAATGCCATCTGATATGTCCAGTCCACTCCTCTGTAGAAGATGCCTAGCCGCTGTATATCGGTGAAACCATGATGAGGAAAATCTTTCTGATAAGACTTTAGTCGCGTCCATGCAGCCCTGAATGCATCTGTTGAACCTTGTTTGAATGAAGTAATCTTCGTCCTTAAATCCTTAGATCTTGCATCGTCAAAGAAGTTATTCAGGAACGCGTTCTTGATGTCCTCCCAAGTAGTCAATGATCCCGGTTCGAGCTGCTTTAGCCAGTAAGAAGCATCCCCACTAAGAGAGTATGTGAATAGCTTACAGAAGAGATAGTCGCTGGATACTCCATTCGCCTTGATGCTAGAAGCTAAGTCTTCGAAATTCTCGATGTGGTCCATAGGATGTTCATGAGGAAGACCATGAAAGGGGTGTTGAGTAACTAGGGCAGAAGTAAGGAGGCTTCAGCTTGAAGTTATTCCTCTGAAAAGGAGGTGGTCGAATCGCAGCTCGATTTGCATGGAATTTGTTAGGTCTGTTGCAATCACCCAAGGTTCGTCCTCTCGCAGCGTTCGCATTGTTCCTCGACAAAATTGGATGATTCTGGGCCTGGTGTTGATCGACACTATGTGGTTGGTATCGAGCGACACCCATATTTACTTCATGTCGCTCGACAGGGTCTTGGTCTAGAGCGATACCATCCTCAAGAATCGCCAATTCTTCTTCGACGATCACCGTTCCATCGTCGTTGATCCTCTATCCATGCTTGTTATACTTCTATCCTGCCGGATCACGCATGATTCCATCACCTCCTGGAGTCAGTATGAGTGGTGGTATAACATCCATCCTTTCTTCTCTGACTGCTCTCATGTTGTCACGTTCCAAACGTGCTAAATCCTGAAGATCATATCCAACTAGTTCCTTTGCTTGGTTGCTTCTAGTATCAGGCATACACCTGAAACGCAAATAAAAAGTATTTAGACAAAATCGTAATGATAAAAATCTAATGGCCTAGATTCCCCGGCAACGGCGCCAAAATTTGATAGGCTCAAATTAACCCTAAGCTACTCTCTCAAATTAAGAGATCAATTGCAGTATTTAAGGTATCGAAATCCATATGGAATCAAAAACACAATAGATTATTATATTTAGATTATGCTAAACAATATGGTATGAATGAAAGTAAAGAGAGCAAATTAAACAGTTGTGAAATCAATTGAAAGAAAAGTCAGGCACAGGGAAATCGCAGATGAATTAGAATTACAGATAATAATAAAAGATAGTATATTAAGCGCAGTTATTGAACATGAACACGAATATCAAATCAATCAATTTTCGCTGCAGAGATGATATATGTCTAAATCTTAGAAAGCTAACTTTCGTTACGAATCCTAACAATCTAAACAAGCACTAAAGTTCTGGAGTAGCTACAGGATATTTCTTTAAATACAACCAGCTAGTAAATCACATTGTGAGTGTGAAATGGGGCCGTTTCTAGGAAATTATTTGAGGTTATACTCTCCAAGTTCACTCATGATTAACCAAGCATGTTCAACGCCACAATGAACACAATATAGAGAACAACGTTCTACGAGAAAATACAACTGTGTTATACCTGCTGTCTAAGTATACATAAAAGCCTGGATAGTTCAAGACATCATGTTCACCAGCTGGCCGAGTAAACTCGACAGGTATTAACAATGACTGGTTCGAAGCTAAAAAATGCCACCAACTCAGATACAATTAGTTTTTTGCATATACTCTCGAAGGTCTGTCTAGTCTAGATAGTTGAGTCAGTCCATAAGGATAGTTGAGTTATTTTTATTCATGTGGGGGATTGTTGGAACTATTTTTTGAATAAACAAATGGGCCATTAATTTGGGTATTTGGTTTATGAAAAATTGAATTAAAGTTTGAATGAGAAATTATTTGGGCCATATTGGAAAATCTCCAAATGGTGTGGAATGAAGTGTGCATGTAAAAAGTCCCACATTCCTTAGGGGAAATTTTTTCATGTGGTATATAAGGAGCTTAAGATATACCTATGTTCAAAGCATAACACCCACACATAGAGAGACACAAAGATACCACGCGCGCACCACCACCACCACTGAACCAAACCGAGCCGAGTCGGGCCCACACGTGCGTTGGCGGAATTTTCGCCTCGTCCGAGTATTTGTTTGGACCATTGATATGTCAAAATTTACTCAATGAATTTTCTGGAAATTTTCCATTTCTGATTTTGGAAATTTTGCATTTCTGAATTTAAAAGTTTTCCTTTATTCGTGGCCCACTTAGTGAGAATTGGGAATTATTCCAATTCTTTTACTGATTCGAAACTTGCGGAATACTCCAGAATCTTCAACCTGAGACTGTAAATAAAGGTTCTCGTCTCTCATAATTCCTCATGCTCTCAAACACAGAAAACTCACAATTCTAAATTCTTCTATCTCTCTCGTCTTTTTTTTTTTGTCAACAAACTCCATATATTAAATCACTGTTGATCGGTAGGGACATCCCGAAACCGGGTACTATCTACCGACTCATCGAGATCTACATGAGAAATGATATGGTTTCGTGCTCGTGCTGCTTTTGCAAGGGCATCTGCAGGTTATTACAAAAGCGAGAAATAAAAACTAACTGAAAGGAAATAAAAAGAGCTCTAAGTTCCGCGAAGTGATCTAGCTCAGACTAGAAAGCTGGCCAATCTATCGGATCGTCGATCATCGTCAAAAAGTTTGAGCAATTTGTCTCAAATCGGGCCTTAGGTACACGTTTCTGAATAAGTCACTCCATCGCACAAAAGAGTCCCTCGAACTCTGCATGTAAAGCTGAAAGACTTCTTCATAGCTTTAGAAAGTAAGTCTTTTAGTTTATAGTTTCGAGAGTATAATGTAGTTCTAGTTCGCTGAGTTCTATACCTCGGGTGCTCGAGTTAAAGTTCGGATCGGTTGTATCTTGGGATTCAAAAATCATATGTTTCTGTGAGCATAAATGCAGACGATTTATTGAATTAAGGAAAAAGATAATAAATTGCCTCCGTGATTTACTGCTTATTTAAATACTGTCTTTAAATACTGTTGTTGTTCTTCGATTTTTGTTATTGTTTCTATCAATAAATTTTTTTTTTTTTCTTAATTCGGTTTTCGGCTCTAACATTATTGAGGGTCATAAAACTGCTCTCCAACAATTGAGTTTTAATTAAAAATAATAATAATTTATAATAGTAATTAGTCGTCATATGACTAATTAGTTATATCTTTTTTTTTGTCATCTCAGTTTATATTAAATAAAACCAGGAACAAGAGTTACAAGGTTCAATTACCACAAACAATATTACATGAAACAAAACTACTTACCACACCAAACAGACCACCAACCACCAATGGTAAGAACACACAAGCGAAACATCCTATAGCGATTAAGATAGGGAAAATTGTCTATCACTTTTCAAAATTGTCGTTTCCAATCTGCCACAATTTGAAATATCTTTTTTAATATGCCACAATCTTCATAGATGTCTAGCTTGCAAAGACAAAAGTAGCATCAAAATAACAACAAACATTTGTGAGATATGTAGCTCGGTGTCTTAGATATGTTCGTCTTTGTCCATCGTTCACATTGGACGTTTTTGTTTCCTCGTCACAACTGACCACCGTCTCGTCCAGTGTCTCCGACTTTTTTGTTCACCTCTCACGATCTCTGTTTTTGTTCATCATTTAC
>CAUYWE010000179.1:0-25341 GCA_963576765.1 Draba incana | reverse complement strand
GTGTATTGTGACACTGATATTATTATTATCAGATTATTCTTGTAAATTCATTTTCTCCATGAGTTTTCTAGTTTGTAACTTCATATGCTTTTGTATTTATAAGTTCTAGTTTCAAGATAAAATAAAACATTTACGTTAACAAAAAAAAAAAAAAAATTTAAGTAACAATACATTAAAATTGTTAAGTTTTTTCATGTGTTACTAAATCCCTAATAATATAATATTTCTTTTTATATTAAGGCAACCTGTACATAAAATAAAATAAAAATCCCTGTATTATATATACTCCGTTTATAAGGTTACAAGAAAATGTTAACGTGTGATGGTTTGGTGGGTACTAGGTAGGGTTTGTATTTTGTAGACTTGTAGTTTGTAGTTAGGTGAATAAAGAACACGTGTGGAAAAAAATCTTCTGAATAAGTTTAGTATTTTCTTTGGTTTATTATTGTTTGTTTTGTTTAAAATACACATACTTCACTTTTCATATAATTTTACCCCTTTTTTCTTCTTATGCGTCACACATAATTTAGTTATAACTTCATAATAAATCTTGGAGAAAACAAACGCAATGGATAATTAACAAAAGATACAGAAAACGAAAAAAAAGCAAACGCATGGACGCTTTTTTTATAAAAATACTTAAATACTTAATAGTTACGAAAATAAAACTATAATTGAAGCGGTCAAATGTGTAATGTATTAGACCGTAAAGGTGGAAGTGTGCATGATCATGCATGCGGACAGGGAGCTCATGTGCGGCTGTATAATTAATTGAATAATTCATTTAATTATGTTTAGTACTCCTTCCGTTTCATATTAATTGTCGTTTTGAGAAATATATCTGGTTAGTATTTGGATGTATATAACTCAAAACACATCCAAATACATTTCAGATACATTTTATCAAAACGACAATTAATATAAAACGGAAGGAGTACAATTTTTAAGTTACGAACCATCCAAGTAATGGATTCTCGTGTGGTTAGGAAACGATTAATGGTCCATAATTAAAAGGATTTTGATTATGTAGTTAATTAGCCCAACTATAAGGATTTTGATTATGAAGTTAATTAACCCCCAAAAAGTAGCTGATCTTGATCTTATAGGAAAGTTAAAAATTTTAAATTTTTTCGTTTTAAAATTTTAAATTTCGTTTTAAAATTTTAAATTAGATGACATCGACTCAGTACGTGCGAGCTGGAAAACAATAGGTTATATATATACACGAGTTTGTATTCTACCACCATGAAGACTTAGGGGTGGGCATTCAGGTTTTCTAATTGAATCCGCAAAAATCAAGAAAATTTTGTTTCATTTTTAATTTTTTAGCACATAAAACTCGTACATCTCGAGAGAAATCAAATTCACACTCGGTTCCGAATCACACAACGCCTCTTCTAACTTTAAATTTCTTAGAAAACACGGTAATAAAAAAATTTTGGGATAGTCTTTCTTCAATAACGTCTCAACTTATCAACCTCTTCTTTAGCTTGGTAGTTCTTCATTACCTTCATCACCTTTTCATAGTTATCCACGACATCTGTTACTATCCTTTCCAAGAATATTTTTTTTTTGGGATAGTCTTTCTTCTATACTTTCCAAGAATCTTCTTAATAGTCTTCATGTAGACAATTTTCGAAAAGGAGTAGGCGATTCATATTTACTAGACTTAAATCATGAGAGGTAGTCTAGTCGGGAGATGTCTATGGACGTTTTAGAAATTTATTGCTCTAGGGCCGCGGTGTCCCCGAATACCTCATTTATGGAGATGGTGGTTCTCTTGTGTTCTTATTGGGATGGTAGTTCTCAGAATAAGTATTGAGGGATGAGTAGTTCACTTAATGGGATGGTGGTTCCCCTGTACCCGATAGCTCAAAGGAGTGGTTCCTGAGAGTGGGGGTGGTATGATGCACCAATAGCTCAAAGGATGTGTTCCTGCGAGTGGGAGGGGTGTGATAATGAGTTAAGAGCATAAATATCTGAGGACGTGGTTATAAGCATTAGAATAGATGTGAGCCTCTGAGATCAGGAGTGATGATTTTGAGTGGTACCGGTATGTTTGGGTTAGGAGTACGTTCAGTCCTTGGGGGACAGTTTTGCTGGATTCGAGGACGAATCCTAGTTAGTTGGGGAGAGTTGTAACGCCCGTTAACCAAATTTGGAGAATTTGGTAAGGGTGTCGATCGACACCAAAGTTTTCGATTTGGATCGGTTTGATTTTAAATCGTCCGGTTTGGGTTGTTTGGGTTATGGAAACCCTAGGTCAAACTCTGTTTGGCCGAAAATCAGAATTAGAAAGGGGTTTTGGTTGTTTTTGAGAGAAGAAGAGAGAGTTTTCGAGTTCCTGAGATTTCTTGAGGGAAAGAGAAGGAGAATCGAGGTTTGTCAAATGCAAAAGTAACCTTAGTAGACTTCTTTTGAAGTCTACAAACGTTGTAGACTTCATTTGTAGCCTACAATGGGATATGGCTTAATTGCAAAAATGTAACCCAAGTTGTAGACTTCTAGTGCAGTTTACTGCTTAGACATTGGTGGAAGTCTACAGTTTTAAGTTTTTTTAAAAATCCGTCTATATCATATTAACATAAATAATTTCATTTTTTTGTTCTCACATGTTTGGTAGTTAATTTCCCTCCCCTCTAAAAGAGTTTTTCATGTTTAAGACATTTATTTATGGGGCAACTCTATTTTCTTGATTGGATGACAACTTAGCTCACTAAATGTAGACTTCTAGTGCAGTTTACTGCGTAGACATTAGTGGAAGTCTACAGTTTTAAATTTTTTGAAAATCCATTTATATCATATTTACAAAGATTTTTTTCATCTTTTTTGTTCTCACATGTTTGGTAGTTATTTCTCCCCCTCTGTAAGAGTTTTTCGTGTTTAAGACAAATATTTGTGGGGTAAATCTATTTTTTTGATTGGATGACAACTTAGCTCATTAAACGTAGATTTTTAGTGCAGTTTACTGCATAGACATTGGTGGAAGTCTACAGTTTTAAATTTTAAAAAAATCCATTTACATCATATTTTACAAAGAATTTTTTAAATATTTTTGTTCTCACATGTTTGGTTGTTATTACTCTCCCTTCTGTATGAGTTGGATATGTTTATGACTAATATTTATGGGGTAAATTGATATGCTCAAATTATTCCTAGAGTTACTCTCTCAAATTAAGAGATCGCGTGCAGTACTTAGGGTATCGAATCCACAGTGAATCAAATTACACAATATATTTTAAGGTTCAGATTAAGCTAAGCAGAATGATTATAAAGTAAAACAGTTGCAAAAACAGTAAATCACGGTGATTGCAAGTGATTTAAATTCAATAAGGAGACAAACGCTAAACCTTAGCGAATTCGCAGGAATTATTCCAAATTGAAGAATAAAGTTACTATCGGGATTGATGAAGTGCAATTCTAGAACTCGAAACACTAATGTAAAATAGACCAACTGTCGTTGCAAATATTATATATGTTTAAACCCTAGAAAACCATCTGTCGTTGTGAAATCAGATTAATTTAAACAAGCATTAAATTCAGGTTCGATTGTTCACAAAGATCCAAAGCTAACTGTCGTTGCGAATCGAATCTTTGTTCACCTATGATTCAGTTTAGGTAATTCAATAATGTTGTCGCATCTACTAAACAACCTAAGATATCTAATTCAGGCCTAAATCATAGTTTAACGCAATCAAGGTGAAGAATATAAATATGAATGCAAATCCCAATAGTAAATAAATTATAACAACTCTTTATCATCATTTGAAAAACCCTAAAACCTAACAAGGAGATTACTCAGACATAGACATGAATAATAATCTCTTAGTATAAAATATCTCTTAGAAAATAAAGCTTAGCTTAAAAAATGGCTTAAAACATCTAAGGTCCAAAACCGGCTTGGGCAAAATTGCAAACATCTGGAACTTTCTGGGGCGAAAACGGAAATCTTCCAAAAATAATATTATGTCGCCATTTTGGTCGTGTCGAGCGACAAGGATAGTGCGTCGCTTGACAAAGCATTTTTCTTCGCGTCGAGCGACACAGAGTGTCCGTCGCTCGACAGAGCTTCAGATTTTGCAATCCGGCTTCACGACTTTGACTACTCGTTCCATTATGCTCTAAAATGATCCAGTAAACACCAATTATGCTTCAAACGTCCATGTACCTAATAATAACACCAAAAAGACTCTAGATAAACGGACTTATATCATGGCTAAAAACCATGATAAATCAACTCCTCGAGACTTAGCTTTTTATTTGTCCCTAAGCAAAATAGTGTACTCATTCCTTTAGGAACCACAAACCGCATAGTCAATATCTGGTAATACTTCGATGTGTCCCTAGAAGCTTAACAGTTCTCCAGATTGATTCCAAACCCCTTAGAGAATCTTAGACTTTCCGTTGCAAACTCCTTTCATTTATTTAGGTGCGGTCTCATCGAGGGAATATTGATCACTGGACCTTCTAGATTCTTTCACTTCCTTCTGGACTTATATCTTTCTGTTTTTTATATCTTAAACAACCAGAGAAGCGGCTAATTGGATCCTTCGTAAGCCCCCGAATACTTATCTCATATGGGACGGTGCTTGATATTTTAAACACACCATTCAAATGCCACTACAAGAAAACATATCGATATTTGACCACCAATTTGGTTTACAATTGGTCAAAAACACTCATTTTCGACTAGTTTTCGACTAAAATTAATCCGTAAAAAATCATTGGTTGGAAATGGATTTTGGTCAAAAACTAGTCAAAAGTTTTGACCAATAAATAATAGTCGCCGATCTGGTTCTGACCAATGAAGTGGTCAACAAAATTTGACCAATCAAAATGGTTGAAATTATGTTTGATCAACTTTTGACCATATATTTTTCTGATTAATTTTTGACCAACTTTGATATCGAAATAAGAAATATAAAAAAAATATTATATTCAAAAATATTGAAATTCAAATCTA
This sequence comes from Draba incana, assembly GCA_963576765.1. Classification (NCBI taxonomy): domain Eukaryota; kingdom Viridiplantae; phylum Streptophyta; class Magnoliopsida; order Brassicales; family Brassicaceae; genus Draba; species Draba incana. The sequence goes on along the minus strand of CAUYWE010000179.1, from coordinate 20,378 downwards.
CATTTTAAATATTTGATTCATATTTTTATAATTTGGGTATATGTCAACAACAAAAATACAAACTTGTAATATTTAATTATTAATTACATAAGAACATACAAGAACTCTCTAAAAAGAATTTATTGTACAAAAATAAATTGATCTCACGAAGTTTTTTTTAGTGAAGAAGAGAAATGTGTTGTTATGGAAAGTGATTAATCGTGTCATTTATATAGACTTGAAAATAATATATTTATTTGTATTGTTTTAATAATTAATTATTTGATTTGGTGCAAAAAAATATGGAGAGAATTTTGGTAAAAGCTATAATAACATGTCTTTAAAGAATTATTCTTTGATATCTTTTTATCTTTACAAAATTGTCTTTTTGTCTTTTTTAATTCTGTTTCTGCGTTTCTGTTTCTATATTTCTGATCCGTAGAGTAGGGGATGGAATCAAAGGGTGGTGAATCTGTTCCGGCACTCCTCTGTCGACCATTCCAGTAAGTTGATCTTGTTATCTTTTTGTTTGTTTTGAGATCTTGTATCCGTAGGATTCATGATAATATTATCTTTTGCAATCAAAATTATTATATAGGTTGTTCGTTACGGGATATGACCCTTGGCTTCCTGATGAAGAAATCAAGAGCGCAGTGAGTAAGCACTTCTCTTCATGTGGAAAGGTCACTGATGTTATTGTTCTCGGAAACCATCTACCCGTTCCATATCGCAAAAGGTATGTGGCTTCTTCTTCCTCTCAACTTATCTCAAATGAGTCTTATTACTTGTTTACAGGCAATCCCTCCTTTATATTTCCGGAGAAGGTGCAGTAGAGAAGGCGAAGAAGCTTAATAATGGTGGATGTGAATGTGATGTGCTGGGATGTAAGATTATTCTTGAGCATGTTATGGAGCTACGTAACTCTGAAAAACCAAAAAAATATGGCTATTCGGTCCAACACTACAAGAAAACAGCCAGATTTCCGACGGCCTAAACCGTCGGAATAAGGGTGTTTTCGACGGATTTCAACCGTCGGATCTATCTTGTCGGAAATTTAAGATCCGTCGAAAATCCGTCAGAAACTGTTGACGGATTTCCGACGAAATCCATCTAACGGAAATGGGTCGGAAAGCCGTCGGAAATCCGTCTAACGGAAATGCGTCGGAAAGCCGTTTTTCCGACGGCTTTTCGACGGCGACTGATACCGACGGATTTCCGACGGTTCTAGATACCGACGGATTTCCGACGGCGGCTGATACCGACAGATTTCTGACGGAATTTAGAATTTTTATTTTTTTAAAATTAATTATAATTAAATAAATTAAATTTTAAAAAAATTAATTAAAAATTTAAATTAAATTATGAAAATAAATTAAAATAGTTTGAAAAGTTATTTAAAATTTAAAGTTTTACATAAAATTTAAAAGTCTACTGTGGAGGATAATTACGGAAGAACTCGTTCATCTTCTCTTCCATCGCACGAACGCGTTCTGCAGACTCCGCTATCAGCTGTGCATCTGTTGCGCGTAGTGCCTCAAACCGCTCTGCATCTGCTGCGCGCTGTGCCTCCATTGCGTTCATCCGCTCGAGAAGCTCCGTGTTTTGTGCCCGCAAACCGCTATCGCCGTGAAATCTGAATGAAGACACGGAAGAAGTGGAACAGTCTTCCGGAAGACCGAAGACACGACCTTTGTTCTTCGGAGTAACCTACAACATATACAATAAAACTATAAATGTTATAACGTATAAGTATTATAAGTTATTTTAAATTCGTTAATAATTGAAAACGTTACTAACCACATACGTAAGCTCGTTGATCTTCTCGAATGGAACTTTGGTGAGCGGTGGAGTTCCTTCGACGATCGGTTGAGATTGGATGAACTCCTCACCGAGCCTCTCAACACTTTCCACGATGTGCCGGGCAAGTCCATCTTGGAGTTGGCCCGTCTTTCGGTTGGTATGCTCATCTCTGATCAAATCCAGATTTGAAGGACGCGTACCTTGCTTTTCATACTGTTAGCATTGAAAACTAAGCAAATAAGTTAGCGATTATAAAAATGTTTCAAAATAAAGAAACTTACCAGTTGTTCTGCACGAGTCGCCTTGCTCGTCGCTCCGAGGTTATGGGTCGCTGGTCCCTTCCCCTTCCGGTCGCTCTTTCGGTTCGTAGAGTGGGTTGCACAGCTTGACTGAGTTTCTTCCCGTTCCCAATACGCAATTAGTTGAGCCCATAACTCGGGATTGTTTTTCATATCCCGAGGGATCTTACGATGTCTCCACATGTCCTTGTACTCGTTCATCTTCCGCGAGTACATTCTACCAGCCTTAAGGTCGAACTCCCGTCGAACCCTACCGGTCAACTGTCAGTCCCAATTAAATTCTTGCTGGAAAAAAAAACCTTTAACGATTTAGTATATAAAATTTAAATGTAATAAAACCGCGAATTGTCTAAATTACAAAATTTAGGGATTACCGCAAATTGCCGAAACCAGCTGTCACGGTCATGTACCGGCATCGAAGAGTATGTGGGATACGCTCGAGTTATCAAACAATTTAGCATTGTGTTGATAGACCTCGATATCCCGTTTCCCGAAAATTGAAATCTAACCAAAATTAAGGAAAAATATTTATTAAGTTAACTAAATCGAAAACATTTTTAAATAAAACTTACCATGTTGTGTTGGGAGGCAAGTCCGGATCTAGGACAGGCAAACGATCCCTTCCGGGTTGTGATACGAAATCCTCGATGCTAATTACTGTGGGTGCTGAGGTCGTTGTACGATTAGGAGACGGTTGTTGTGTATCCAAAAAGGGAGTGTCGGGGATCTGAGACTGACTAGAACTCCGACCCCCCCTACTGGAACCACCGCCTCCAAAACTCTGATGAAATCGTGAATAATCCCTACGATTTCCAAGATTCGTAATTTGTATATAAAATTAGTAGTTAAAATTTTAATTTAAAATTTATAAATAATTTAATGAATATATTTATTTGAATACTTTTTCAAATCTAGTTAATATAAACCAATTCATATAATATTAATTACATGATGGTAATTTAGTATTTTATACTTTTTGACAATTATATAGATATTTACAAATTAGTAATTATTTTTTAAATTTCATAACACGTACGAAATTTTCAAAAAAATTATCTAAAATCATGTGTTTAATCAATATTAATAATCTATGAAATTATAAAAATTTCACAAAGTTAAAAAAACTTTATTTCGTAAAATATATATTCCTTAAACAACTAATACGTTTAAAAATCGAAAACAATTTCCTATACCCGAAAAATAACAAAATAACTAAATTTCTAATTACCTAAAATTCTCATAATCCCAAAAATTCTCATAATCCCTAAACTCCTAAAATTGTCATAATTCATAAATCCCTAAATCCCTAAATTTCTAAATTCCTAAAATTCTCATAACCGCTAAATCCCTAAATCTCTAAATTTCTAAAATTCTCATACTCCCTAAATCCCTAAATCCCTAAATTTCTAAAATCCTAACTCCCTTAATTTCTAAAATCCTCAAATTCTCATAATCAAATTCTCAAAACAATCCTAAATCTAAAAACCCAATTTTTCAAGAACAATGATGAAACAATCAAAATTATCTACCCAAACTTACATGGGTATGTAGATTTCGTGATGGATTAGGGTAATTGGATTGAAACCGATTGATGGTCGGCATTTTCCGGTGAGTTTTCCGTTTATTTTCGGTGATTTCCGTTTTTCCTCTCCGTTTTTCGATCTGTTGCCGGGAGGAAGAAGAGTCTGGTTTTATTCGAGAATTCCAACGGAATGATACTCACGCCTTTTCGATGAGATCGAAGTGTTTTGGCGGAAAAAATTAGGGTATTCCGTCGGATTTATGTCGGAATATATTGACAGATTCTTATGGACTGTGATATTTTAATATAATATTTCCGCGGTGTAAAATAAAATATTAAAATATTACAATCCGTCAGAAATCCGTTAATATATTCTGACATAAATCCGACGGATTATGTTATTTTTATATAATATTTCCGCGGAGTAAAATAAATTATAAAAATAATATAATCCGTCGGAAATCCGTCAATATATTCCGACAGAAATCCGACGGATTATGTTATTTTTATATAATATTTCTGCGGAGTAAAATTAAATATAAAAATAACACAATCCGTCGGACATCCGACGGTATATTCCAACAGAAATCCGACGGATTGTATTATTTTTATATTTTGTTTTCTTATATTTGTAATGAAATCCGTGGGAATTTCCCATGGATTTCCGACGTAATGTGTTATTTACGTATTTTATTTTCTTATATTTGTTATGATTTTCGTATAACTTTATGTAAACAAATATTTCGAAACTTATTACACATATAAAACACCAATATTTCACATACGCAAACATTTATTCATACAATATTACTCTGAATCTCTTGAGGAACCTTCACTAGGGATGGAGTCTGAATCGTCATCAAATTCGTCACGTGATTCCTCTTCGTCCGAATGAACTAAATCATCGCCGATATGTGTGACATCAACAACAAGGTCAATGTTATCTATCTCCTCGACAGGTGACATGTCAATACTTCTCGATGGTTGGAGAGCATCATGTTCTGGAACTCCATATAATCTTCCTCTCAGGTTAATTGGAGTTACTGTGATCCAAGGATCTGTACGATAGGAAACTTGAGGATATGGAATGTAGCAAACCTATTATTAAATAGTTGGTTTTGTTAATATACATGAATAACAAAACATATCGTATGAGCATGTTGGAAAACATATTATTGACTTCATACCTGGTCTGCTTGCGACGCAAGGATAAATGGATCGTATTTCTGTAGTTTCCGACTTGAATTTATCGAAATCACACCAAGGGGGTCAATTCGAACCCCACGTCCATTGGATGTATCATACCAATCGCACATAAACACAATGCACCTCAAGTCCAACATTCTTGGATACCGGATTTCTAAGATTTCGTTTAAAATGCCATAGTAGACGGTATCACCTAATTGTGACGAAATACCATAGTTTGAAGTTGACCTCGGTTGTCATTCCTCACGAATCCTAAACGAATATCCCCTAGTGCAAAACCTGGGATATGAAGTCGCGGTGGTGCGCAAACCATTAGCAAACTCCACTAACCATGTCGGGAGAGTTTGACCACTTGCTAAACCTTCGGAAACCTAATGAACAATAAAAGTAAGATATCATTAACATATAAAACGTGAACATCTGGAAATGTAAGAGTAAAGAATTATATTAAACTTACATAAAATTTCAACCACTCCGAGAATTCTTCATCTTTTAAGACAGCAAGTTCGGGTTCTGTCTTATCAGGATGGTAAGTTTGGTCTAGGGACATGTAAATGCTGTAACATAAAAATATTTATTAGATTAAGACAAATAATTCCAAAAATTTTGTATAAAAACTGATATACCTTTCGTACTCCATAATTTCGTCACAATTTCCGAGGATATACGTATGCAAATGTGTGACCTCTTGTGCTGATAGTCTGCGTTTCTTTCTTTTTCCACTTACTCGACCAACTTGGGCAAACAACTCAGGTACAACCACATGATACATTGCTTTCTCACCTCTATCATCATGTCGCGTCGGACGTCTAGCCTTAGTCCGAACTTCCGATGGAAAGTAATATTCGACAAAGTGTGAGACTTCTTCATTTAGGCTCTGTGCAACAATAGATCCCTCCACCTTGCTCAAATTTTTAACTTTTTTCTTCAAGTGGAACATGTAACGCTCGAACGGATACATCCATCGGTATTGAACAGGGCCTCCTAATGCTACTTCTCGTGGGAGGTGAATAGGAAGATGTTCCATAACATAAAAAAAAGACGGTGGAAATATCTTCTCAAGATTACAAAGGAGTACCGGGATGTTGGACTCTAAATTACGGATCCCGTCCACTGTTAGTGTCCGTGAACATAAATCTCGAAAGAAAGCCCCAACTCCTACAAACGAAAAGTAAACAAGTTAGTGCATATATAGTAACATTATATTAGTAAGAAACTCACGGGAGTACGAAATATACCTCCAATTGTTTGATGGATGTCTTTTGGAAGAAGATAAGCAAATGCAAATGGAAGAAGACGTTGCATCACAACATGATAATCATGACTTTTCATTCCAATAAACTTCCCTTCTGTCGAATCCACGCAATTACGTAGGTTAGATGCGTAGACGTCAGGAAATTTACCATTTTTTTTAATCCATTCAAAAAATACTTCCTTTTGACCAGCGTCTAACCGGTACGCATGCATCGGCAATCTACCGTTTGGCAAAACATGAAGAGATTCCCTTGAACAAATCAATGGCAAGTCTAATCTAGACTTCCAGTTGTCTTTTGTCTTCCCTGGAACGTTTAAAATGGTGTTCATGATGTTGTCAAATAAATTCTTTTTAACATGCATGACATCTAGATTATGCCGCAGTAGATGATCTTTCCAGTAAGGAAAATCCTAAAAAATACTTTTCTTGTGCCAATTGTGATGTTTACCGCAACCGTCTACGGGGTGATGCCCATTACCCCCACAATCAGGAGTTCGCTCAGCACCAAAATCTCTTAACTGTCCCAATATGTTGCAACCATCTATCTCAAGAGGTGGACCGTGTAACACTGGTAGATTCTTTGTAAAATGTCTTATAGACCGACGATATGGATGATCCGCCGGTAAAAAACACCTATGGTAATCAAACCATGAAGTCTTCCTTCCGTGCTGCAACTGGAATGTTGAAGTATTGTCTTGGCAATAAGGACATGCCAATCTTCCATGCGTTGTTCATCCAGATAACATACCGTATGCCGGAAAATTGCTTATGGTCCACATAAGAACTGCACGCATGTTAAAATTCTGCTGCACTGAAACATCAAATGCCTCAACACCATGCTCCCACAACATTTGTAACTCATAGATCAATGGTTGGAGGAATATATCAAGTGGCCTTCTTGGATGATTTGGGCTGGGAACTAGAATTGAGAGAAACAAAAACTCTCGACGCATGCACATAGATGGAGGAAAATTGTAAGGTGTTATAATTACCGGGCACAGTGAATATTTTCTTCCATGCTTTCCAAATGGGTTGAAACCATCAGTAGATAACCCGAGGTATACATTTCGTCATTCATATGCAAAATCCGGATATACTGATTAAAAGTGTTTCCACGCTTCTGCGTCAGAAGGATGCGTAATCTCTCTATCTTGCCTATGCTCTGCATGCCATCTCATTGACTTAGCTGTGCGTTCAGATTGATACAGCCTCTTGAACCTCTCTGTTAATGGTAAATACCACATCCATTTGAATGCAATCTTTACTCTGCCATTTGTGTCCTGGAACCGTGGTTTACGACAAAATTTACATTTTTCCGGTTCTCATCTTCTCTCCAGTATAGCATACAGTTGTCGATGCACACATCAATTATCTGATACGACAAACCAAGACCAGCCACAAGTTTCTGAACCTCGTAGTATGATGCTGGTGACAGATTATCGGCATGCAAAACATCTTTCACAAAATCAGCTATTGCATCAACACATTCTTCGGACAAATTGTAATCAGTCTTCATGTTTATCATCCTACTAGTAGCCGATAACGGTGAATGACCTTCCCTACAACCGTTGTATAGTGGTTGGTTCGATGCGTCTAACATATCCAAAAACCTTCGAGATTCTAAATTAGGTTCTTCTATCCTATCTCCCTCATAAACACCCGACTGCAAATTCTCTCTGTACGCATCGTTAACCATCTGAACCGTACCTACACCAACATCTACTTCTGTTGTACGTTCTCCTACGGTATCCCCGAAATAAGATTCATTATTACTAGTACTACCATATTCTTATTTCGTTTCTCCATGTAAAAACCAAATCTTATATCCCGGCCTAAATCCAAATCTATATAAGTGATTCCAAACAGTATGAACCGCAACACTCATTCTATTACAGCAATTAGAACATGGACATTTGATTTCCTGACCTTTTTTGGCTGCATCTTGATTTCTGGGTAAATTCATGAACTCGCATATACCTTGAGCGTATTCGGTCCTTAATAAGTTCGAGCCCATATCCATCATTAGCTCGTCCATCCAAGACCGAAAATATGAACTCATCTCTTATAATTTTTTTGATAATGTGAATTGTGTTTTTTTGATAATGTGAATTGTGTTATGTTGAAATGAAGAAATGTCGAAGCTTATATAGAACGGATTCCGTCGGAAATCGTCAAAAACCTCCGACATATCCCCCCACCAATCCCGTTAGCCACCACAGACGATAGGGTGACCACTCAAACTTTGCCGACATCAGTTTCGGTCGGAAATCCATTACAAAATTACGACGACTTAGTTCCGTCGGTACTCCGTCGGTACAAAGTGACCAATCAAACTTTGCCGAGATCGGAATCCGTCGGAAATCCGTCGGAATTACGTCACAAAATTACGCCGACTTGGTTTCGTCGGTAATCCGTCAGTACAAGGTGACGGAGTACCGATGGATTCCTGACAGTTTTCGTGGCCGTCGGAAATCCGTCGGTAAATTTCCGACGGAATTTGTTATTTATATATATTATTTGGGCCGAAATATTATAATATATAAATAAAAAATTCTGTCGGAAATCCGTCGGAAATTTACCGACGGATTTCTGACGGATTGTGTTATTTATATATTATACTTTATTCCGGTAGAAATATTATATATAAACCAACCATATCGCACAACGTGGTCGACAAATAAAACATTTACCATTCATATTACAGAATCAAAATACTGTTTATATTAATAATTTATAAAACACCAACACACATGGATTTATTTTTTTCTCCATAAAGATTCCAAAACTACTACTTCTCGTCCCGATGGTGTATCTTTTATAGTACCGTACGCAGTATAACTCTCGTCAGAGTAAGTATCCTCGACATACGAGTCTCCGTTAATATTAGAAGTATCTTCATCGCTGTTCTTTGAAGGAATACAATTTTCTTTCGTCCAGATAGCATCTATGTTTTCAAGCTTGATGTTGAGGTAAGTGTACCCAGTTCCGACTAGAACTTGAACCTACAAAATAGGCAAATATAATGTAATCTATAGTTCATTTACTTAAATTTTCATATTTCAAACTTACATTACTCAATATAACGACTGAGCCAACTCGTGTAGGAATTCACACAGGATTTACCGGTTTAATCTCTATTAAACAACCTAGCGAAAGTTTCTTTGCCTAGGATCTAGGGTTTGTAAACTATGAATCTTACAAGAACGGATCTCGAATATACCTGGAGTTTATGCAGCGGAATTGAATCAGGGATTCGAGATCTATAGCGCCCCAAGTGTTGCGCCTCTACCGTTAGTCCACACGCACACAAACTGGAATCCGCTGGAATGCTAGTACCGGTAATCGGATCTCCTGGGGAATCACCGAGTTCTAAAGAGGTGGCTGCGACTAACAAGATTCGGTCTCAAGGTCGTGCCTATTATCCTATATATGGGCCCTTGAGAAAACCCTATTAATTCTGAACCGAACCAGAATCAATTGTGTCATTAAACCGAAATCACTATTTCGGTTCTGCCTTCGTGTCGATCGACACAACTCTTTGTGTCGATCGACACACCCTCTAAACTCGTATATAATGTGTATCTTATACACATTACCTAGATCATTACTCTTAATGATCATTCCCTCATAAAGCTCATCCAGCTTGCTTAGGTGTGTGACCCTGTAGGATCATATAATACTAGCAATGAGTTCATAACTCATAGATCATCAGAGGTTTCTAGCAAAACGTCATGACCACCTAGTATTATATGAATGTATAATCTCGACAGTACAACTATCACTAGAGTGGATACAAGTGTGATTTCAGGACATTCCCAACAATCTCCCACTTGTACTGGAATCAACTATTCCCATAATCCCTTCGTCTCTATATCTCGATATGGCATAAGGCAAGAACCGTGTCATCCTTATTACAGCCATTATCACGTTCATCGAACTCCGATTTATACTGATTAAAAACAAACGACTGACAATCACCTCGTTTGAGCGCGGCCACGCATTTCTCAGTATCAAATCTTCGATGGGCCCTGAGATATTTATCTCCTGTTATATAGGAGGGACAAATCCCATCTTGTTCCATCCCTGTTCCTTCACACACTTCATGATACGCCCAATCAATGCCTTTATAGTCACCTGTTACGGATAACGTTTGACAAAGTCAAAGCGGACCAATTCATATGTAAGAAATCATGATGAACTCAGGTCTAAGGACTATACTCTATAGTCGTAATGGGAAACTCTTATGACACTTATATAACTATCCTGTAGAGTTCCCATTAGCGGGTCATGCCCGATCATATGTTCTCCAACATATATCTATGTGATTGACTTTAATACTCTTATTAATGACTCCATGAAACTTAGTCATCAGTCACCTCACATGCCAGTCTCACGCGGTTGTCAGTGTCCCACTTTAACAACCTCGACCAGGGACAAATATAATCTATGTCATTTATCACTTATAGGGTTTCATGATCAAGTCCTCAACTTGATGACCTATAAAATGCCATAAATTACTTTGGGACTATTATTCAATTATCCAATAATCAAATAATACATGAAACAATTTCATTATGACATAACCAAAGTATGTCAACATGAATATCATAACATAACTAAATCCTTTATAACTCCCACTAGAATTAAGATCACATCTTAATATATCCAATACCTACAGCAGGAGAGTGAAACTCATGCTTAGGTCGTGGGAGAGGTTGCGGTGATCTGCTTGGAACCCTTTCCAACAAACCGCAGGCTGTGGTGCTTTGCTTGGAACTCTTTCCAACAAACCGCACCGCAGTATGGACACAAGACATAATCAGGTTCCTACCAGAAATTGTCTTTGTCTGTCTAACCACTCTCATCAGAAACCATTACTTCCTCAGTTCACCAAGCTCCTATCCTCAGTATTCCTCAAATACTAGAGAATATTCTTGGTAACTGTCCAGTGACTTTCACTTGAGTCATATTGGTACCTACTCGTCCTGCTCAAAATACAAGCAACATCTGGACGAGTGCAGGTCATGGCATTTATGATAGGTTCCACTGCATACGCCTGGAAATCCTACTCAAACACTTTCTTGCTCAGCCAGTGTCCAGGGACACTGCGTCTTGCCAAGATTAATGCCATTAGACATTAGTATGAAGCCCTTCTTGGAATCATGCATATTGAATCTGTCCAAGACCTTATCACCATAAGAATCTTGACACGATCCAATTAGCCTACCCAATCTATCTCTATAGATTTATATTCCAAGAATTCACACGGCTTCTCCCATGTCTTTCTTTGAAAAATAACTTTCCAAGCCAAGTCTCAAAAAGGCTAAAGCAACGGAACGTTATTTCCAAGAATAAGTATGTCATCTACATACATAATGAGAAATGCAACTACACTCCCACTAGTCTTCTTGTAAACACACAATTCCTCTTCGTTCCTGATGAAGTCAAACATTTTGACATCTTTATCAAAACGAAGATTCCAACTCCGTCATGCTTGCTTCATTCCATACATGGATCGATGAAGCTTGCATTCTTTCCCAGCATGATTTGGATTTGTGAAACCTTAGGTTGTGTCATGTACACATCCTTTTCCAGAATTCCATTAAGGAAAAACTGTTTTTCACATCCATCTGCCAAATCTCATTACCATGATATATGGCATTTACTAGGATAATCCGAATGGCTTTAAGCATAGCGAATGGGAACAGTTTTCATCATAGTCAATACCATGATTTGCTTGAAACCTTTAGCCACCAGCTAAGCTTTGAATATCTGGATATTCCCATCTCGGATCTAGCGGCTCCTAGCCACTTTTCGTAGTCCGGGCCCAACACTGCTTCTTCAAAATTCGTAGGGTCTTCATTGTCAATGATCAACAAGTCATGACAATCGGTCACAAGAAATCCATATCTCTCGTGATCGTTACGAATCCTTTCGGATCTACGAACTTCAGGCACCACAGGTGCAAGTTCTACAACCCTTTGCAGACCCAGCTACTACTCTTCCTTAACAGGTCGAGCAGTCTCCTGTGATTCTCGAACATTTTCGAGATACACTTTACTCCCACTGTTTTTCTTGGAAAGACAATCTCTCGCAAGAAAACATAGTTCTTAGCAACAAACATTTTGTTATCAGAACATGTGTAGAAGTAATAAGCCTTGGTTTCCTTAGGATAACCATTCAAAGTAGCATTTATCGAATTTGGATGCGAGCTTGTTAAATGTTTTACACAAGCCTCATAACCCCAAATTTTAGTAAAGACAAACTTGGAACATTTCCAATCCACATCTCATATGGAGTCTTTGCAATTGATTTTGTTGGAACCCTATTTAGTGTAAACTCAGACATTTTCTAGAGCCTATCCCTAAAAGAGATAATGGAAGATTTTTGTGACTCATCATTGATCGAACCATATCCAATAAGGTCCGGTGAGCTGTGAAACAATTCCACACTCTCTCATATGATCACTTAACTCTTGACTTAAGTATTCTCCTCCGCGATCTGATCGAAGAAGTATCCTCCTCCGCGATCTGATCGAAGAGTTCTAATACTTTTGTCAATTTGATTCTGTACTTCATTATGGAATTCCTTGAAAAATTTTCAAAAAGGGATTCCTACTTGTGACTCATTAGATAGACATCGCCATGCCCACTCTAGTCACCAGTATAGATAATGAAGTCTTGAATCCTAATTTTCTCTAGCATTGGTGCCTATCGGGCCGCACACATCTGTATGTATAAAGCCCAATAAGTCATTGGCCCATTCTTTTAGTTTGATAAAATGGGCCTTAATCGTTTTGCCCAATAAGCAGGATTCAAATATCTCACATGATTCACAACCATGTGAGCCCAAAAGCCCATCACTATGGAACTTCTGAATCCTCTGTGGCCCAAACGATAATACTGGAGAACCGATTTGTGTTTATATCATAGACAGATATATATATATTGGTTTAAGACATAAAACCCATTCTCTAATGGGATGCTACCATATAAAATATCATTTAGATCAAAAGAGCAACATTTGTCTTTTATCAAAATAAAATCATTCAAAATCTTACAAGAAAATGAAATGACATTTTTGCTCATAGCAATTACATAATAGCAATTATTTAGTTTCTAAAACCAAGTCTGAAGGCGACAACAAATGGAAACTTCCTACAGCTAATGCAGCAACCCTTGCTTCATTCCTGTTGAGTTTCTCCATTCGTCCCTTCTTCAACGTTCTACTGTTGCTCAGGCCCTGCACATTTAAACAAATATGAGCACCACAACCGGTATCTAATACCCACAAGGTAGAACTTAAAATAACACAAATACCTAAATGAGGAGTGTCATACATCTCCTTTATTTCCTTGGAATCTTCCATGTATTTCTTGCATTTTCTCCTCCAATGCCTTGGTTCCCCACAGTAGCTGCAAGCATCATCATCAGATGGGCCAGACTTGGGTTTAGTGAGAAACTCAGGCTTATCCTGATTCACAATCTGGGCGGCCTTTCTCTCACCCTTGTCTTTACCAGGTTTCACAAACCTTTTGCCCTTCTTGATATTGAGCTCAGCTGTCTTGAGCATATCATGCAGTTCAGTCAACGTCTTCGTCAAGACATTCTTGATGTAGTACTTGATGAACTCATCATAGCTCGTCGGCAGGGACTGCAGAATGATGTCAGTAGCCAACTCTTGGCTAATGGAACAATCCAGTCTCCTCAGGTTATCAATATAACCCATCATCTTCATGACATGAGGACTTACTGGAGCTTCCTTTGGTAGCTTGCACTCAAACAGAGATTTAACCGACTGGTATCTCTCAGTTCGAGTCTGCTCCTGAAACATAGCTTTCAGGCTAGTGACTATCTCGATAGGCGATTCCACGTTCTCATATTGCCCCTGCAATTCAGAGTTCATGGTATCCCTCATCAGACGGCTCACATCGACCACATCATAATAATGCTTATTCCAAGCATCATATACTGCATGTGAGGCATTGGACCTTAGTTTCTCGGGGAGAGCTTTCACAAGGACATTGTCCTTTCTCTCTTGCTTGAGAACAATTCTCAAGTTCCGATACCAATCTAGGAAGTTGGATCCATTTAACTTGTCCTTCTCAAGGACGGATCTCAACGAGAAAGAGTTCTGATTAGACATAACTGTAATAAGAAAAGGAAAAATCAGTTATGATATTCAGAAAATGAGAAATCTTAACAATTAAGAAAACTCGCATTATATTCAAAACAATGATTCCTCAAATGAATATAATGATCCAAGATCCATGTTTCACCAAAACCCGAGCGAGCCACTGGCTGTCACTCAAATCTTAGCTATATAGGTAAGCAACACTTTGCTAATCATATCCAATATGACTCTTGGTTGTGGATAAGACATCTTATGTTTTATCCACCTGATGTCTATGGGCCCAGAACTTCTGATAGCCCATTCAAGCAAACCAATCTCTTCAGCCATGTAATAGTTGATGTCATGCACTGCAAGCCCATCAACACAATTACCTACTGCCTTACTCATGTCACTGCGGACACCTTGCACTGCAAGCCCATCACGCAATGAAATAAGTCTTGACAGCTGACAAGATCGGGAAGACATCCAGAACACTTGATATTTAGTTGAGGAAATGAACTTTTAATCCTTAACACACATCATATATGCATTTAGGAATCCAATTTCATTAAATCTGGTTCGGTTATTAGATTTTAGGTTCACTATCTAAAATACCTACTGCCTCACTCATGTAACTGTAGACACCTTGCACTGCAAGCCTGTCACGCAATGAAATGAGCCTTGACAGTTGACAAGATAGGGAATCGATCGACACTACCTTAGTGTCGATCGACACTTACCTCTCTGTCACAGTTCTTCGAAAACCGATCAATCCAATTGAACCGATTTCGATAACCGACAGAACCAATACAATAACCGATCAGTGTCGATCGACACTACATTAGCATCGATCGACATTGATCAAACCAGATCCAATTCTCGATAACCGGTCAATCCAATTAAACCAGATCGATAACCGGTCAATCTAATTGAACCGGGTCGATTACCGGCCGGTGTCGATCGATACTACATTAGTGTCGATCGATGCCAAACAAACCGCATTAAACCGACATTCGGTTTAATCGATCTGTTAACCGAGCACGATAACCGATTCAATCCAATTGAACTGGTTAACCAATCGCCTGGTCGTGTCGATCGACGCAACTTTTGTGTCGATCGACACCAACTTGATATCGATTAATATATCAAACTGACGGCAATTGAAAGAGCGTGTCGATCGACACAGTACAACGGTGTCGATCGACACCAACCTCTCTGGAAAAATTTTAAATCACGAGTTTAGCCCGTGTCGATCGACACTACCATAGTGTCGATCGACGCTGGCCGAAAACCCTAATATTTCAATTTTGCAAAACGTTTTTGAAGCAGATTTTGATCTATCAAACATCCTCTAATCAATTCAACTAATTCGATTATATGCTTTAGATTCAGATTAGTTAAACCCTAAGGCTCTGATACCACTGTAGGAATTCACACAGGATTTACCGGTTTAATCTCTATTAAACAACCTAGCGAAAGTTCCTTTGCCTAGGATCTAGGGTTTGTAAACTATGAATCTTACAAGAACGGATCTCGAATATACCTGGAGTTTATGCAGCGGAATTGAATCAGGGATTCGAGATCTATAGCGCCCCAAGTGTTGCGCCTCTACCGTTAGTCCACACGCACACAAACTGGAATCCGCTGGAATGCTAGTACCGGTAATCGGATCTCCTGGGGAATCACCGAGTTCTAAAGAGGTGGCTGCGACTAACAAGATTCGGTCTCAAGGTCGTGCCTATTATCCTATATATAGGCCCTTGAGAAAACCCTATTAATTCTGAACCGAACCAGAATCAATTGTGTCATTAAACCGAAATCACTATTTCGGTTCTGCCTTCGTGTCGATCGACACAACTTTTTGTGTCGATCGACACACCCTCTAAACTCTTATATAATGTGTATCTTATACACATTACCTAGATCATTACTCTTAATGATCATTCCCTCATAAAGCTCATCCAGCTTGCTTAGGTGTGTGACCCTGTAGGATCATATAATACTAGCAATGAGTTCATAACTCATAGATCATCAGAGGTTTCTAGCAAAACGTCATGACCACCTAGTATTATATGAATGTCTAATCTCGACAGTACAACTATCACTAGAGTGGATACAAGTGTGATTTCAGGACATTCCCAACAACTCGTATATCAGGGCCAAAAGAAGAGTGCACACACACTTCTTTTTGAATATATCCGCCAATTCTTCCACATGGATCCTACATCAATACATATTAATTTAACGTTTCAAGTAACAAAATATATCAATTGAATCATATTCTCAATTATAATTACCAATTACCTTTAAGACAACCATAGCGTCTCCTTCATCAGTACAATCGTACTCATCAATAATTGCAATTACCTACTTAATTTAATAGAACCGATTATACATATAACTTTCATATAAAACTTCTTTTACAATAAAACTCAATCTCACCTTCCGAACAATGTCCAAATGCTTTAAACAGTTAAGAATAACGTCCAATTCAACGGACAATACTCAATCCCTGGGAGTCTGCATTAACCTCGCTGGAAAAGTATAAACATTTTTGTAAAAATGCCCTAACAAAATCAGACTGCATTCGTTTTATGCTATTCAACAAACCTAATATTGTACTTGTGTCACGTAGGTGTTCAACTGCAGAAATCCAAGGATGGTCGCTAAATGCGGGATCTTCCGGCATGCTGAAAATAAATCTGTTGCTTATTTTATGGAATGTATTTTTGTGTTCTGATGAAATGCAGAAGTTTCCACCCATATATATAATACCGGAGTCCGTCGGTACAAAGTGACCAATAAAACTTTGCCGACATCGGAATCCGTCTGAAATCCGTCGGAATTACGTTACAAAATTACGACGACTTAGTTCCGTCGGTAATCTGTTGGTACTAGTTGACGGAGTACCAACGGAGTTCCGACAGTTTTCGTGGCCGTCAAAAATCCGTCGGTAAATTGTGACGAAATTCCGACGGATTGATGAAAATCGGACTTTCGTCGGAAGTCCGTCGGAAATTTCCGACGGATATTCCGGCCGTCGGAAAAGTGGATGTTTTCTTGTAGTGCCAGGTACATGAGTTTGCTCTCGATTCTTTCTTGGTAACCAAAAAAATGAAAGAAAGTAAAACCACTTGTGGTTTGTTTTAGCTGATATGAGGGCTAGGATGGCTGAGGAGGCTAAGATAGCCTAAAGAAAGAAGATGAAGAAGTGCACTCTCTCTTTTGTGTTACATGCAACCTTTCTTATCACCTCTTTTTTTTCTTATGTATAAAAAAATCATCATCATATGACTTCCGGTATTACCTAAGTATGATGTGTTTATCTTCTGGATGCTAAAAGTATAAGTATGATGTGTTTGTCTTAAAAGTATATTATCTCTATAATCGTTACCGTCTTCTTCATTATTACCCAAGTATGATCCTTGAGCTTTTCACCCATTACCCTGCAGAAAGATACCATCAATGACCATGACTATGCTTCTTGTAAACATCAAAAGTTCATGAGTGGATGATGCCACTTGGATTGCACTATTATTAGTCTGTTGTTCTTGAGCCATTGTTGTTTATTGCATAAATTTTTCCTTAAAACGGTTTCAAGGGAAAAACACTTGCTGAGCTTGGCCATATTATCAATCTTCATGCATTGTATGTTATTTTCCGCTGCATTACATCCTTCGCCTCCATGCATATTAATATGTCGACCAACTCCTACAAACTTTGGTTTCAAGGATATGTCAGGGTCAATACCATCTCTTTCTCGGGAGATTAATCCGCCATTGCTTGAATATACTTTAAGATGGTTTCTTCTTACGATCTTTGTGTCTAATACGTTTCAGTTCTTGAGATCCATTATTTAATCCTCTGCAAATCAATAAGATGTAAGAACAATATGCTTCATGTCGGGCTTTTACGGATTTACAATAGTCTCAGATTTGTTAAAAAACCCAAATCTATGTTGTTACCTTTGGCCCCGAATAGAGAGAGGTGTATAGGAGAAGAAGCGATATCAAAGTGATGATTGAGATAATAATGTAGAGCACACTTTTCTTCTCCAAAACAACTTATCATTGATTCATTATAAATCAAGACAAAATGAGATTTGATATGATATAAAATGTATATTTAGTACCTCTGGTTTTCTCGATGAGGGTCTTGAACCTCCTGAACATGTATGTGCATCGCAGAATGGCGCAAGAAGAATCTACAGTTTCAAAGTTAAACAAAAACCCCAAAAAGGATGAATCTTTATGGATCAATACGATAAAGAAAAGGTTTCATCTTTTTGTACCGTGAAGACGGTTGGCTGATGGACCATTGTTTACCGGAAAACAAGTATTAGCCAAACTCTGCATTGCAACAAACAAATAAGATAAGCATTGTAATCAATAAACAAAACAGAGAGGTCAGAAATGAGAGTCCTTCTAATGAAATGTTCTTGCAATTCTCAAACGTTATACGGTTTCTCTGTAATCATGACCAGAAAAACCTCTGTAGTATAGACTATGCTGATATCTGTGGGGGTCGAAACCAACACAATTAGAATTTGTAAGAGTTCGTGAGGGGAATTTGGAGATTTCTATGGTAAGCTAGGATTTGCTAAGGATTGGAGAAAGAGATGTTGTTATTGATCAAAGAGTTGAGTACAAGGTTTTTCTGTGTAAGAAATCGGATCCCCTTAGGGTTTGTACAAAGAGAAGTATATATAGCTTTCCTAAGTCGGCTAGGCTTCCTAAGTCTTCGCGGAGTCGGTTGAACCAATGTGGGCTTCGCTGTCTGGGCCAGGCTTCGGGCTATCTCTGTGTCGTTGGGCCGAAGACTGCATCAGAGAGGACGTGGTCGGCGGTCGGGAGCGAGCGCGCGGTCGGCGGTCGGGAATGAGCGCGTGGTCGGCGGTCGGTCCTGAGGTGCCTCGCCGAGCCTGCGGTCGGACCGTGGAGTCGAGCCCGTGGTCGCCGAGCGCGTGGTCGGTCACGAGGTGCCGAGTCTGCGGTCGCCGAGTGTGTGGTCGGTCCGAAGGTGGAGAGCGCGTGCTCGGCTCATGGTGGAAAGGCTGAGGTCGGACACTGTTCACCGAGGTACTGTTCACCGAGCCCGTGGTCGCATTGTTCACCGAGCCCGCGGTCGCACTGTTCACCGACCGCGTGGTCGCACTGTTCACCGACCGCGTAGTCGCACTGTTCACCGAGCACTGTTCACAGAGTACTGTTCACAGAGCACTGTTCACCGAAGCTGTGGTCGGCTCCTGAGGGTGAAGCCGCGGTCAACACTGTCTGGTCCCAATCCATTCCGGCTTCACCTAGGCTCGTTCTGCTGCCACATGCTTCGCTTCTCAGGAAGACTTAGGTTCTGTAACGCCTTCTTAATTAAGAGTCCGGGGGACATTTCTTCAACTGGCTTGTCTTTAGACGTTAATGTTGAGGGGGTGAATACCGACCCCAACAGTTAGCCCCCCAGCTCGGTAGTGTTAGAGCTAACAGTGCCGAGTTTGAAGATGTGTTAGATATTAGCATTACCGTCTGAAGTCAAGGTGTCTGCCTATCTTGTCTGCAGTACGCTTAAGTACTCATCTTGTTCAATACTCCCCCTCAAGTTCATACAGCAATGTGGAGCATGCACTTGGAAGACACTAGATGGTGGCCTCGTTAAAACCTTAGTAGGGAAAACCCTTTGGGACAAAACCTCTACTTAAGGGAAAAGAGTGCCACGCATAGTGATGAGGGGATTTGAACAAGGAACCTGGTTCTTCGTGTTTAGCTAAGGCTTTGGGTCTTTAAAATTCCAACCTTGGCTCTTCTTTATTTTGCCTTGGTCTTAGTTGAATTTCTCTTGATGGCCTCATCTCTAATAAGAGTGACCTCATGCAGGAGATTTTAAGACTCCGTAAGCGTTTTGAAGATTTCAAGACTTCTTGCTTCATTCGCCGCAGCTGCTGCGTTTTCTGCAGGAAGGATTTTTCTTTTCTCTTGAAGATTTTAAGACTTCGTACTCCCTATGGAGGTTTTAAGACTCCGTGATGCGATTGCTAACGTCAATGACGTTTCCGGATAATAGCCATGTGATGAGAATCTCCTTTGAAGCTTGTTTAGGAATGAAGCTTGTTCTTGATGGAAAAGTACCAAAAGTTACTTTTTGATCTTTGTTTTGAGCTAATGTAGATTTGGTCCCGTTATGGATAGGACGAAACTCGGTTAAGTTGATCGTG
>CAUYWE010000178.1:0-18337 GCA_963576765.1 Draba incana | reverse complement strand
AAGCTAGAGAAGCAAAATGGTTTCAAGAAGACCAAACGGTCTTGGCGGTACTCCAAAATGGCATTGATCCATCCATCCTTGAAGCATATTCATATTGTGAGACAGCCTTTGAACTATGGGAAACATTGAAGAATGTATATGGAAATGTCTCGAATTTGGCTCGTGTGTTTGAAGTGAAGAAAGCTATCAACAATCTTCATCAAGAGGACATGGAGTTCACTAAGCATTTGGGAAAGTATCGGTCTTTATGGTCGGAACTTGACATGTTAAGAACAAGCTCCATTGATCTGTGTGTGTTGAATGAAAGGAAAGAGCAAGATAAGGTCTTTGGGTTGCTTCTCACCCTAAACCCGGCTTACAATGACCTTATCAAACACATTCTAAGGTCGGAAAAGCTACCAAGTATTGAGGATGTGTGCTCTCAAATTCAAAGGGAGCAAGGGACTCATGGATTATTTGGCGGTAAGGGGGAGCTTCCGATGGCCAATGCCGGAGCTTACAACCGCAACGATAACCGGAACTATAAGGGCAAACACTTTAACCCGGATCTCAAGTGTGAACATTGCAAGAAGGAGGGTCACTCAAAAGAGAAGTGTTGGTTGCTTAACCCTCATCTTAGGCCGACACCAAGACCGGGATACTCGAGAGGCTACTCAAGAGCCAATTATACTTCGGCGAGGCAAGATCATGTGGACCAACCAAGGAGCCAACCCTCAACACCGATTAAGATAGGAGACGATGCGGTCCAAGGGGATTACGTGAGGAAATCCGACTTGGAATCTCTTATCAAGTCAATTGCTTCACTCAAGGAGTCCGGTAAAACTTTCTACACTCGTAAACCTAGTAACTCCCTTGTGGTTGATTCGGGTGCATCTCATCATATGATTAGTAACTTGAACTTGCTTGAAAAATTGGAACCCTCGAGAGGAAATGTGATGATTGCAAATGGTGAAAATATACCTATCAAAGGAATTGGGAACTTGAATCTATTTAATAGAAACTCTAGAGCCTTTTACATGCCGAATTTTGAATCGAATTTGCTTTCCGTTAAAAGAATGACTAGTGACTTGAATTGTTATGCAATCTTTGGTCCTAATGACTTCCATTTTCAGGATATTGAATCCGGAAAATTGATAGGAGGTGGTGGCACCAAGGATGATCTCTATGTCTTAGAAGATTTATCACCAAGCTCATCTAGTGTTTTTCAATTTCAAACTTGTTTAGGAAAAGCAAATAATGCGATATGGCATGCTAGAGTAGGACATCCCCATTCTCGGGCTCTCGAAATAATGCTTCCCAATGTTGTCTTTGATCATTTAGCTTGTGAATCTTGTATTCTCGGAAAACATTGCAAAACCGTTTTTACTAAGTCATCTACCATCTATGAAAATTGCTTTGATCTTGTGCATTCGGATGTTTGGACTTCACCTTGCTCATCTAGAGATAACAATAAATACTTTGTCACATTCATAGATGAAAAATCAAAGTACACTTGACTTACTCTTTTACCCACTAAAAATAGAGTTCTTGATGCATTTGAGAATTTCCAAGCTTATATTACTAACAATTACAATGCCAAGATTAAGATTTTTAGAACAGATAATGGTGGTGAATATATGAGCAACAAATTCAAAGATCACCTAGCTAGACTCGGCATTGTTCATCAAACGACTTGTCCTTACACTCCTCAACAAAATGGTGTGGCCGAAAGAAAGAATCGGCATCTAATGGAGGTTTCAAGAGCTATGATGTTCCATATGAATGTACCAAGAAGATTTTGGGGAGATGCAGTCATGACCGCTTGTTACTTGATAAATCGAACTCCCACAAAGATTCTTGATGACATCTCACCATTTGAGGTACTCAATAAAACTAAACCCTTTCTCGATCATTTGAAAGTCTTTGGGTGTGTTTGTTTTGTTTTTGTACCTAGGGAACTAAGGGACAAGCTAGAACCAAAGAGCACAAGATGCATCTTTCTTGGATACTCCTCGACACAAAAGGGATACAAGTGTTACGATCCGGTTTCAAGGAAGACTTTCGTATCTAGGGATGTGAAGTTTATTGAGAATCAAGGATTTTATAGTGTCAAAGATCGTGGTGAATTGAGTGATTTGGCTACTCCGTCGGACCTTGGCTCAAACTTACGATTCCTTCTTCAAAATCTCGGGAATCATGAGCCAAGAGACAATATGAGTAGAGACAACAAGGATCTACCGGTTCAAGAAGAGGAAGCTCAAGATTTGGTTCAAGAGGAAGCTAGTCAAGAAGAGGTTTCGTTTGAGCAAGGACAAGTTCAAGAAGAAGCTCCGGATGTTGAAATTCAAGAAGAAGTGGTAGAACCAGTTTTGAGGAGAAGCACAAGAGTACGAAAAGATCCCTCTCAATGGAAAGAGAGCCGTGTGTATTTCAACAATCAAGCCGTAGCTCATCCAATTCAAGCGGTGTGTTCGCTCGCCCTTTTACCATCTTCTCATAGAGCCTTTGTGACAAAGATAGATGAGTATACCATTCCCAAAACTTATGAGCAAGCTATGGAAGATGAGCATTGGGTAGAAGCGGTAGATGATGAGGTTGGAGCTATGGTCAAGAATCATACTTGGGAGGAAGCGGATCTTCCCGAAGGAAAAAGGACCGTAAGCTCAAAATGGGTGTTTACAATAAAATACTTGAGTAATGGAGATCTTGAGAGGTATAAGGCAAGGTTGGTGGCTAGAGGGTTCACCCAAACATATGGAGATGACTACACGGATACATTTGCTCCGGTTGCAAAGCTCAACACGGTGAGAGTTGTGTTCTCTTTGGCGGCAAACCTAGATTGGGATCTATGGCAAATGGACGTAAAAAATGCTTTCTTACAAGGAGATCTTGAGGAAGAGGTGTATATGACACCACCACCCGGACTTGAGACCTCTATAGCACCGGGAAAGGTTCTCAAGTTAAACAAGGCCATCTACGGATTGAAACAATCACCAAGAGCTTGGTATAAGAAGCTTAGTTCAACACTCAAGGAAAGAGGATTCAAGAAATGTGAGTTAGACCACACACTCTTCACACTTCAAGGTCCTAATGGGATAGTGGTGGTCTTGATCTATGTGGATGATATGATCATCTCCGGAAGTGATAAGCAAGGAATTCAAGAAACAAAGGACTTCCTCAATTCGGTATTTGAAATGAAAGACCTTGGAGAAGTGAAATACTTTCTTGGGATTGAGGTGTGTAGGTTCAAGAATGGTTTGCATATTTCTCAAAGGAAGTACACCTTGAATTTGTTGAAGGAAACCGGGAAGCTTGGAGCTAAGCCGGCTAAAACCCCATTAGAAGATGGTTATAAGGGCGATCGAAAGGGGGAGAAGGAGAATGAGCCATACGAGGATCCATCAAGATATAGACGGCTTGTGGGAAAATTGATCTATTTGTGTCTCACAAGACCGGATATAAGCTTTGCGGTAAATCAAGTTAGTCAACATATGCAAAAACCGACGGTTTACCATTGGCAAATGGTGGAGAGGATCCTTAGATACTTGAAGGATAGTCCGGGTCTAGGAGTTTGGATGGGTAAGAATGAGAGTTCCGATGTGGTTGGTTATTGTGATGCGGATTGGGCCGGTGATAGAAATGATAGAAGATCTACAACCGGATATTGCACTTTCATCGGTGGAAACTTGGTCACTTGGAGGACTAAGAAGCAAAAAGAAGTCTCATGCTCAAGTGCGGAGGCCGAGTATAGGGCCATGAAGAAGTTGACAAATGAGCTTACTTGGTTGAGAGGAATCCTAGCTCACTTGGGAATCGAAACGGATAAGCCGATGGTAATGCATTGTGACAATCAAGCCGCAATTCACATTGCTACAAACTCGGTGTTTCATGAGAGGACGAAGCACATTGAGATTGATTGCCACAAGGTTCGAGAGAAGATTGTACAAGGATGGACTCTACCTTGTTTTACAAGAAGTGAAGACCAACTAGCGGATGTATTCACCAAGTCCGCAAGTCTTAAAGTTTGCAACAACATCTTGGGCAAACTAGGACTTGTGGATCTCACACATCCATGAGAAGACCCCTTGCTTGCAATCATCACACTCTTTTTTCCTTATCAAAGTTTTGTCCCATGAGGTTTTCTTTGATAAGGTTTTTAATGAGGTGATGGTTGTGAGTCTCCAAGTTAAGCATAAATTCTTTATGTTTAACTTGAGGGGGAGTATTGACCTTAGGACTCACATTGAGACTAAGGAAAAATAAAAGGAGTTGAAATAAATCGGATCGGGAACATAGGACCGCGGATCAGTTCTACCGAGACGCGGGACGATGGTCTCTCGATCCGCAGTACGGGAGGAATCGACGCCAGGACGAATACGCGGGTCAGGACGAGTATCCGCGGATCAGTACGCAGGGTGGTACGAGGCATCGAAGCACGGTCGACCCGCAGGACATGAAGAACCGAGGCGTGTCCGATCCGCGGTACGAGTAAGGACGCGGGTCAGAATCGGATCCGGGTCAGGCAAACGGATAAACGCGCGGGTCGACCTTTACATGAACGGTGTCGTTTTGGCTGACCCGCGGCACACAGACGCAGATCCGTCCTGATGCATGATGACGCGTCCCGCGGTACGGATCAGTGCGTGACCGACCGTACTGCCCCGATCATTGACCGGTCCTAATTTTGGATTGCTTCCAAACGGTCATATTTTGATTCTATTGTATTTTTATCTATATATAGGTTGTTCTAGGAAAAGAAAAATCTTATCTTGAATGGAAAAATGTTTCAAGTTCATATTCTCTATAATCTTTCTTAATCGTTCTTAATCTCTTTAATCTTTCTTAATCTCTTTAATTCTTCCGCTTAATCTCTCTAAATCTTACAATGTGTTAATAATTCAAATACATGGTAACCTTATCAACATGAAGATAAGGTGAATAAAGCAATAGTGACGTTGGAGATCAGATTCAAAGGGAAAGGAAAAGCTATTTTATCACATGAAGACAAGGAATGCTTTATGTTGTCATCTTTGTCATGATCTGATCTGATTCCAACGTCTATATCCTTGTGTTTCTCTATAAATGTATTTATTTTTCATTCATTGTAAAAGCTAAGCAAGCATAATAAATCAATATCCAAAGATTGCTTCATTCTGATTTTGTTTTTCATTCAAATACTCTAAAATCAGTCTTAAATATGTAGTTCTAGAGAGAAATCAAGATCTGGGTTTGATCCCTTTGGATCAAACCCCATTCCATACACAAATCATTCTTTATTCTCATAAACACACTCTTAACTACAAATCTATTCTCATGTTGATTCAATCACTGATTTGATTGTTTCTTCTTATCTTAGTGAGCTTAGAGAGGAAGCATGAAGAAGAAGGGCGAGGCCAAGGCAAGAGAAGAGAAGCCGAGGACCAAAGCTCAACCGAAGATTGAATTCCCCTAGATCATTGAGTTGGTACTCTTTTTCCTTAGTAGAGTTTTATCCCATTGGGTTTTATCTACTAAGGTTTTAATGAGGCCTTTCCTTGTATCTCCAAGTTCACACTTCACTTTGTTGTGTATGAACTTGAGGGGGAGTGTTAATCAAGGAGAGTACTTAAGGATTAATCTTTCCTTAAGTTAGTAAGGTTAATAAAAGTTACAATGGTAAATTAAAGTTACCAAGGTAAATATGTTTCAGTTACATGTGTTAATAATTCAAATACATGGTAACCTTATCAACATGAAGATAAGGTGAATAAAGCAATAGTGACGTTGGAGATCAGATTCAAAGGGAAAGGAAAAGCTACTTTATCACATGAAGACAAGGAATGTTTTATGTTGTCATCTTTGTCATGATCTGATCTGATTCCAACGTCTATATCCTTGTGTTTCTCTATAAATGTATTTATTTTTCATTCATTGTAAAAGCTAAGCAAGCATAATAAATCAATATCCAAAGATTGCTTCATTTTGATTTTGTTTTTCATTCAAATACTCTAAAATCAGTCTTAAATATGTAGTTCTAGAGAGAAATCAAGATCTGGGTTTGATCCCTTTGGATCAAACCCCATTCCATACACAAATCATTCTTTATTCTCATAAACACTCTCTTAACTACAAATCTATTCTCATGTTGATTCAATCACTGATTTGATTGTTTCTTCTTATCTTAGTGAGCTTAGACTCACAAATTACAACACCATGGATTGGATCACACCAGGCCTAATGCTTTCCTCTCCAAGAGTCACCATTTGAGAATCTCCAACTTTTATTCTACTCCTTTTCCCTTGTTGAACCGATTGACTCCTTCCTTCTTCTAGCCACACCAATTAGAGCAAACAACATCCTTGAGCTTCATGGGAGGGAAAGCTTCAAATTGTCGTGACTAACTTCCCTTGAATCCCAATTAGCTTCACACTTGTGACCGAGTATCAAACTTGCTTTTGGCTCCATGGGCGAGAATACTCAAACTTTTCCTTGAGTTGTTTTCCCTTATCACCACACTTGTTTGAACCATCAATAATAGAGCTCCAAAGGCTGGAAATTTCTTCCATTCAACCTTCTTGTTTGAGCTCCTCTATTCTTCAAAGAAACGAGCTTTGCTTCAAGGATGAGAACGTCTTCACAACCGAGAGCTTCCTACTTCGTTCTTCTTCTTCTTTCTTCATGAAAGCTTCGGGCTTTCACATCTTTAACCTTCAATCTCAGATCTAGCTTTCTCCGAGCAATAGATCCGAGTCTTCAACACAAAACCAAAGAAGAGATCTTTTCAAAGTATCTCTTCAACACAAGCACAGCGGAAAATTGTGTTTAGAATGTTTGTTAGATTAAGCGCATAAGGAGAATGGAAACCTCCTTATAACGATTCAATCTAACATTTTAAGAAACCATGAACCAAGAGCAAACCGCTCTGATACCATGTTGGAATTTGTGAGTCTAAGCTCACTAAGATAAGAAGAAACAATCAAATCAGTGATTGAATCAACATGAGAATAGATTTGTAGTTAAGAGAGTGTTTATGAGAATAAAGAATGATTTGTGTATGGAATGGGGTTTGATCCAAAGGGATCAAACTCATATCTTGATTTCTCTCTAGAACTACATATTTAAGACTGATTTTAGAGTATTTGAATGAAAAATAAAATCAGAATGAAGCAATCTTTGGATATTGATTTATTATGCTTGCTTAGCTTTTACAATGAATGAAAAATAAATACATTTATAGAGAAACACAAGGATATAGACGTTGGAATCAGATCAGATCATGACAAAGATGACAACATAAAGCATTCCTTGTCTTCATGTGATAAAGTAGCTTTTCCTTTCCCTTTGAATCTGATCTCCAACGTCACTATTGCTTTATTCACCTTATCTTTGTAAGATTATGCGGAATAAGAGAGATTTTAGTCTAGATTATGTTTAGAGTTTCAGAGTAAGAACAAAGTAAGATGAGAGAGATTGAGAGATTAATAGATTTGGAAGAGAGAAACTTTCTCCTTAGATTGATTCTGATTCATTACAACATATATATATATATAGAAAGACAACATAGATAAGGGTGAAATACATAATTAAGTGTTGACAATGACTTGTCTTACTAGTAACATAAACTGAAACATGTGATTCATCTATTTTGGGTAAGTCCCACCATCTTCTTTATTCAACCCAGATTCTGTCTCATCTTCTTGTGTACTTGAGAATCTGATCTTATTAGTCTACTAATGGGTTCACTAATCCTCATTAGTTTAACACATTAGTTCAACACTCCCCCTCAAGCTTAACTATAGAGATCTAAGTTAAGATTGGACCATGAATATTCACCTCATTAAAACCTTAGTGTAGAAACCACGTGGGATAAAAACTACACTGAAGGGAAAAGAGTATGAACTCCATGGCTAGTTGATCTCTATAAGTCCAAGCTTAGAGTGAATGAACTCACACACCTTCAAGCTTGCTGCCTTGGTGAATATGTCTGCTAGTTGATCTGAACTTCTTGTATAGCATGGCAAGATCAATCCTTGTTCTACTACTTGACGCACCTTGTGGCAATCCACTTCGATATGCTTGGTACGTGTTAGAATTTGATGAGTCTAAGCTCATCTTATGAAGAACAAACACATAAAAGTGTTGAAGAAAGAATCCACACAAACCGGTTTATACAAACCGAGTATTACATGTGTGGATAGATTTGGAGTTTGATAAGAAGGATAAGAGATCATAGACTTAATAAAATGGGTTCAATCCAAATGGATATCACCCTAAATGCAATGTCTACTCTTAATCTACATTTTGAATAAGTAAAGAAAAGAGAGAAAGATGAACTTGAATTTTATTATTGATTCTCTTGTTGTTCAAGTTTACAATGAGTTAAACAACATATATATAGGCCACCAAGGTCAATATGACCGTTGGGGATCAGAACAAATGAAATGAGGGATTGATTCCCAAAGTACAAAAGTGACTTGTCCACTTTTGAGCAATCTGGCGGTCGTGTCGATCGACACGAGTCCAGGATTTGAATCCAACCGTTGGATATTCGACCGTTGGAGAAGAAGGCGTGTCGATCGACACACACAAGGAGTGTCGATCGACACGACCGCCAGATTGCTCAAAAGTGGACAAGTCACTTTTGTACTTTGGGAATCAATCCCTCCTTTCATTTGTTCTGATCCCCAACGGTCATATTGACCTTGGTGGACTATATATATGTTGTTTAACTCATTGTAAACATTAACAAGAGAATCAATAATAAAATTTAAGTTCATCTTTCTCTCTTTTCTTTATTTCTCTCTTTACTTATTCAAAATGTAGATTAAGAGTAGACATTGCATTTAGGGTGATATCCATTTGGATTGAACCCATTTTCTTAAGTCTATGATCTCTTAATCCTTCTTATCAAACTCCAAATCTATCCACACATGTAATACTCGGTTTCGTATAAACCGGTTTGTGTGGATTCTTTCTTAAACACTTTTATGTGTTTGTTCTTCATAGATGAGCTTAGACTCATCAAATTCTAACATGGTATCAGAGCTTAAGCTCTTGGGTTAAAAGATTTGGAGTTTCAGTTTTATTTTTCAAAAGTCAGAATTTTTTTGATTTCTTTGGTGAGTTGGATTAAATCGTTATAAGGATGTTTCAATCTTCCTTATGCGCTTAATCCAACACAAATTCATGTAGATTATCCGCTGCAAATTGATTTCAAATGTTTGAGAAATTTTGATTTCAAAAGTTTAAAGTTTGTGTTCTTTAAACCGGATTTTGTTTAATTTTGAAGAAATTGATTTGAAAATTCTTGGTGTAAGAATTTTGTTTAAAAGGTTTTGAAATGTTGATTTAAAACCGGATTTGAAAAGTTTGAATTTTTGTTACAAATTCTTCTTAATCTCTAAAGCTCTTAGCTTTCTCTTAATCTCTAAAGCTCTTAGCTTTCCATAAATTCCAAAGCTCAAAGCTTTCTCTAAATTCTAAAGCTTAAAGCTTTCCTCTCAAACTCTCTAAAGCTCAAAGCTTTCTCTTTTCTACTCTCAAAGCTCAAAGCTTTCCTTTGGTTACTAAATCTCTCAATCTCTCAATCTTTCAATCTCTCGGTTACTTACTCTCTCAATCTCGGTTACTAAATCTTTCGGTTACTAAATACTCTAGGTCACAAGATATTCCCACCAAAAGAAGATGACGGAGCCTCTAGATATTCCCACCAAAAGATGGTGGAGCCTCTAGATATTCCCGCATAGAAATGGTGGAGCCTCTCGTGATGATGATTATGGTGGGAACCGTGATAGGCCCAGAGTGCATCACGTTGTATCCAAGCCAAGTTTAAGACCGTGGTATGCAAATGCATCCGGTCCGAATTCTTCAAGAAGCTACAAGCTTCAATGATGTTCATACTTCCAATCCGAATTGGAAGAAAGAGGGAGTTCTAATTTTTCCCTCCATTTGATTTTATTTGAGAATTGAATGTTGATTCCGGTTATGATTAAAACCGGTTGGTTAAAAATGTTTAATCCATTGAAAATGTTGTGCTTACAAATTGGAACCTATAAACAAATTGAAAATAGAAAGTTTAAAATCATGATGAAATTGAATTGATTTTAAACTTAAATGTTTGAAGGTGACTAATCCAATTTGTTTATGGTGTTCATGAAAGGTGAAATTAAAACTCAAGAAATCCAAGAAGAAGCAACTAGCCTTTGAAGGTCAACTTGAAGTCATTCATGAGGCCAAAGAGGATGCCCAAAATCATGAATGGTGAAGTATAGTTGAACAAGCCAATGTTTCGAGGCTTCCGAAGAGCTAAAAGAGATTGAGAGGCTTCGGCGGTATTGGGCTTGGCGTTAAGGAAGGTTGAGAAGAGACTTGGAATTTCAAGAGTGGAATTGAGCTAAAGAAGAAACCGAGTTTGTGTTAGTTATGACCGGACCCCTTATTCTCTATGGTCATGACTTGTACAAACTTGGAGACCACGAGCATGGAGGAGATGGAAAGGAAAATCCGAACTGTTGGCTACATAATCGACGAGCCCTAGAGGGAAAATCCGAACTTGTAGCTGTCTAATCGACGAGCCGTTCCAAATACTCAAGACAAATCGTGGAGAAGAATTCCGAATTTCAAGAGTGATTATCATGTTGAGCCTAGTGATGTGATGAGGATCAGCCTACTGGACCAAGGAGAAGATAATGTGAAGCACTCGGATAAGTGCACTAGGTCATCAGACCGAGCTAGCACACACGGATTGTGTGCCTCAGGTTCAGAGAAGAAGAAAATTCAAGGACCTAAGCTAAGTTTGAGTCAATGGTAAGAAGTCTTCAAGGCAAAGTCTTCTCAAGTGACTAACAACAACTTCATAGCTAAGTTATCTACAAGTGGCTAAAGGAGATATTTGTTAGATATTTGTTAGATATTTGTGATTAGTTGTTTAATCATATTTCTTAGATATTTGTTATAGAATTTGATGCGAACTCCCTAGGACAACTCCGAAGAAGGCTGATGGATCGATGAGGAATGGCAGCGTATGAAGGTTGTGATGGTGGTGTGATGGAGATGAGATTGATGACAGAAGATCTCTTGGTAAGCTTAAGCTTGATAAGAGGATCAAAATAGAAGAGTTTCTCGATCACAAAGTGTATGAGAACCTCGGATTCAATGAACAATAATCAAGAATCAGATTGAGGAAGAAACAATCGCCATTAAAGTTTTATCAAAGTTCTTCGCTGAAGAAAACAAGGGAGGCGTCACTTGGGTTTTATAATCAACCCTAGAGACCTGAAACCCAAACAACAGAGCGTTCTATAAATAAACAACAAGGCGTCTGAAATTTAAATAAAAACAGCGAGGCGTCCCAACCCTAAGGTTCCTAATCGGTGCACCTCTAAAATAACTAAGTACTAAGCCATAGTGAATTGTACTAACCCAATGGCAACGACTTCTAAGTAACTCGTCGTAGTGACTCATCTGCCTCATTAAAAACCATGCTGAGAAAACCTATTGGGACAAAACTCAAACATGGGAAAAAGAGTACAGACTCCTCACCTAAGTCACTTAGTCATCATTACCGGGTTCTTTGTTCTCCAGGATAGAAATGTTGACGACGTGTGGATTAGCCTCCAGTTGATTGATGTCTTCGGCGGCAATGTAGGCATGAGCCTCCTTAGCCATCTCCTTAGCTCCAACTATCTCCGGTTCCTCCTCAGCTTCTGGTTCCTCAGCTTCCTTGCTATCTACGATCATATCATCCCCTCCCTCTTGAAAAGGATTTGTCCTCAAATCTGTACCTTGGAGACCAATCTGATAAGCATTGTGGTTGATCCTCTTGACGACTTCAACTGGTCCATCAACTCGTGGCATAAGCTTGCTCTTCCTCTTTTCTAGAAAACGATCCTTTCGCAAGTGGATCCACACTAGCTCCTTTCTTCCTTTGTTGGCGTGCTCATATTGCTTGGTCCTCCTTTCGATATTCTCCTTATCCTTCTCATAAATCTTGCGCACCGGTCTTGCCTTTTTCCTGCCATCCAAACAATCCTTTTCTTTCAAAGGCAAAGAGATCAAGTCTAGTGGGGAAGAGGAATTAAACCAGTAAACAATTTCAAAAGGAGAGAAAAGGATAGAAGAATGCTTAGCGTGATTGTAAGCAAACTCGATATGAGGTAGACATGCTTCCCAAGACTTAAGATTGCACTTCTCCGGTTTCATTCTGATCTGGTTGCTGTAGGCAAGTCTATTAGGTAATGCAGATCCTGGCACCAAGTCTATTTGATGCTCTATTCCGCGAGGTGGAGGTAAGCCTGGTGAAATTTCTTCTGGAACGATGTCCTTGTGTTCCTGCAATAACTCAATCATAACACTAGGAAGCTCCTGTGAGGGGTTAGTACTAACAAGGGATTCCTCATATTCAAACATAAAAGTCATCATTTCAGGCTCATAGAGTTTAGAAAATTCAGTGTGATTGAGGTAGAGGCTGTTAGAAACTTTCTCTGTTTCCTTGCGGTTCTTGTGAAGTTGGTCTTGATGGATTTCATATGGTGTGAGAGGAAGAAGAGTGACCTTGCGCCCTTTAAACTCAAAGGACTGCTTGTTGGTGTAGCCATCATGAAGAACCCTTCTGTCAAACTGCCATGGCCTTCCCAATAAAACGTGACTAGACTTCATAGGAATCACATCACAGAGTAACTCATCCTCATACTTCCCAATCGCTAACTTGACTAAAACTTGCTGAGAAACGGTTAGGGCTCCCTTGTTGTTCAACCACTGTAGCTGGTATGGCCTAGGATGTGGAGTAGTCTTAAGATCGAGCTTCGTTACCATCTCTTCACTAGCAGCATTGGTACAGCTACCTCCATCTACAATCAAAGTACAGACCTTGCCCTGAACTACACATCTAGTGTGGAAGAGACTCTCACGCTGTCCTCTATCGTCTGGATGAATCTGAACACTTAAAGTTCTGCGTGCTACTAAAATATCACCCACGGCAGCAGCTACTTCTTCTTCTTCTAATTCTGATTCAACCTCTGACTCCTCCTGAGGAACAATCTCTCCTCCTTCTTGAAGCAAAAACATTTTCTTATTAGGACAGTCCCTGGAGTAATGTCCCATTCCTTGACATTTAAAGCACCTAATATGACAAGTAGAAGCTCCACTCCTCGGTTTAATTTCGACCTTAACCCCTTCTTTAGCTGTAGAAGTCGCTGGCTTAGAGTCCTGGGTATAGGTCGGTTTGCTGAGCTCTCTTGGCTTTGGGATGTCAGAAGTGAAAGTTAACCTCCCAACCTTTCTCTTAATCTGCGATTCAATCAGCTCGGCCTTATGTACCATCTCTTGTACATCTTCATAATTCTGCAGCTCCACTTTATCCTGAATCTCTCTGTTTAAGCCCCCAAGGAATCTAGACATTACCATGTCTTCACTTTCGCTCAAATCAGCCCTGATCATCAACGTTTCCAGCCCCTGGTAG
Organism: Draba incana; assembly: GCA_963576765.1. Taxonomy (NCBI): domain Eukaryota; kingdom Viridiplantae; phylum Streptophyta; class Magnoliopsida; order Brassicales; family Brassicaceae; genus Draba; species Draba incana. The sequence goes on along the minus strand of CAUYWE010000178.1, from coordinate 4,920 downwards.
TAGTCTCTAACTGACCTCGGGCCCTGAATGAGACGCCTAAGCTTGTTAAGAATCTCTCTCTGATAATGTGCAGGGACAAACCTCTTTCTCATCGGCGTGACAAGCTGATCCCAAGTAGTAACAGGAGGTTCTCTATGTCGCTGCCTAGTAATTCCCAGCTGTTCCCACCACAAGAGTGCATAGCCACTGAATTCTGAAACTGCGATCTTCACCTTATTGAGCTCATAAGTTCCTTGGACCAGAAAATTAGACCTCATCTTCCTTTCCCAATCTAGATAAACCTCTGGATCATTGGTGCCATGGAAAGGAGGATATTGAATCCTGATATGGTTCAGCTGCTGTCTCAAAGGATCATAGTCTCTGCCATTGCCTCTGCCTCGGTCTCTTCTCACGGTTTCTCCGCTGTGATCAGAAGCTTCGTCCTCCTCATAGTATTCTAGCTCTGAGTTTCCAGTGAAGACTCGATGCCCAGCAATGTATTCCTCTCTGCGGTGTTGACGTTCTTGGTGCCTTTCTACTCTAGAGCCATCTTGTTTCCTCTGATCAAACATAGTCTCTCTGCCCCAAATCTGACTGCGGTTTGTCTTGGCTTTAGGTCTGATTCCAGAAGGTGTTGAATCGCGTTGGAGTCTCCGGGAAGATCCTATGTGCCCTTTACCCTTAGCTAAACGCACTGCTTCAGAAGGAGTTGGAGTATGCGAAGACTCTTCTCCACTTGCACTAAGATCTTTGAGCAGATCACTCATCTTTGTCTCGAACTTGTCATTGAGCCGCTCAATCTGCTGTGTGAGCTGCGTTGTAATGGCTTGGTTTGATTCCTTGATTTGTTCAGCCATTGCTTTGTTGAGAGCTGCCATGACCTCAGCCGAAAGCTCCATGGTACCTGAAACAAAATCACAGCAAACTCGCAGTAACTTGTTCACAAGATAAGATCCTAGACATGAAAATTTCCAGATTTTTAAAAGAAATCTCTAGCCAAAAGAATCCCAAAATTCCAGCAACCAACAAAACAATTTTAAAAGCAAACAACACAAAATTCGCAATTAAGAACAAATGACAGAAAAGAAACAGACCTAAGAACAATTAAACTAATGCAAGACTAAGACACAACAACAATTAAACAATTAAACTAACGAAGCAAAGAACAATTGACCAATGACAGCAACTAAACGAAGAGCAATTAAAACAAAAGAAGACCACGACACAGCAATGATAATTCTAATGAAATAATTAGAAACTCAAATGACACAGCAACGTGATCAAGCAATAAAAGACTCACGATCAATAAAATATTCGACCAAAGCAACTAAACAATAGATTGAAAAAATTTAACGCAGCAAACAACAATTCTAGGCAATTAACGAAACCCTAAGATGAGAAACAAACAGATCAACGCAAATACAAAATCCCAATTCGATTTTAGCAAGCAACAAAATCCTAATTCAACTAGGAATCAAAACAAACCAAAACCTAATGCCACAAGGAATCGAAATTGAAAAGCAAAGAGATTAGGGTTAGGGTTTTTGCTCAGCCTTTGGTTCAGAGTTGGCTCTGATACCACGTGATGCGATCTTCCTAGGACAACTCCGAAGGAAAGGCTGTGAATGAGGCAAGATGGTGAATGAATGCGTGAAGATGATGATTTGATAAGGGCAGCGGCTGTATATAGGGATGTAGGTGGACTTGAACGTGATGATGATGTTGAGAATGATGATGAAAGAAGATCTCTTGGTAAGCTTAAGCTTGATAAGAGGATCAAAATAGAAGAGTTTCTCGATCACAAAGTGTATGAGAATCTCAGATTCAATGATCAATAATCAAGAATCAAAGCTCTGATACCACGTGATGCGAACTCCCTAGGACAACTCCGAAGAAGGCTGATGGATCGATGAGGAATGGCAGCGTATGAAGGTTGTGATGGTGGCGTGATGGAGATGAGATTGATGACAGAAGATCTCTTGGTAAGCTTAAGCTTGATAAGAGGATCAAAATAGAAGAGTTTCTCGATCACAAAGTGTATGAGAACCTCGGATTCAATGAACAATAATCAAGAATCAGATTGAGGAAGAAACAATCGCCATTAAAGTTTTATCAAAGTTCTTCGCTGAAGAAAACAAGGGAGGCGTCACTTGGGTTTTATAATCAACCCTAGAGACCTGAAACCCAAACAACAGAGCGTTCTATAAATAAACAACAAGGCGTCTGAAATTTAAATAAAAACAGCGAGGCGTCCCAACCCTAAGGTTCCTAATCGGTGCACCTCTAAAATAACTAAGTACTAAGCCATAGTGAATTGTACTAACCCAATGGCAACGACTTCTAAGTAACTCGTCGTAGTGACTCATCTGCCTCATTAAAAACCATGCTGAGAAAACCTATTGGGACAAAACTCAAACATGGGAAAAAGAGTACAGACTCCTCACCTAAGTCACTTAGTCATCATTACCGGGTTCTTTGTTCTCCAGGATAGAAATGTTGACGACGTGTGGATTAGCCTCCAGTTGATTGATGTCTTCGGCGGCAATGTAGGCATGAGCCTCCTTAGCCATCTCCTTAGCTCCAACTATCTCCGGTTCCTCCTCAGCTTCTGGTTCCTCAGCTTCCTTGCTATCTACGATCATATCAGAATTGGATATATAAGCACTTGTAAAGATCTGAAATAAAGAAAATAAGAGAAAAAATTCAGAAATCTCTCTATCTCTCTAAACCATCAAACATCAACCTTTCTCCTCTCTCTCTCTCTGTTTTGGACGTGAGTTTTAGGAGAAGATTAGGAGAGTTTGATTCAAATTACGACATGGTATCAGAGCAGGTTTAGATCTTAAAGTTCTGAAGTTCATAATTCCGGCGTGATTACTACGGTGTATTTTCTCTTGAAGCATGGATACTAACCAGAAGAACGTTGTTATTCCGGTGGTACTCAAAGGAACAAATTACTTGTTGTGGTCCAGGACCACCAAGACAGCTCTAAGGAGTCGTGGACTATGGGATATGTAGACCCTCAAGTGGAGTCCATTGACAAAGGAGTAGCTGTGGAAGAAGGAAGCAAGACGGAACAGGAAGATCAGTTTGTGTTAGCTGCTCTTCAAAGTTCTCTTGAGCCAGCAATACTTGCAGCCTACTCGTATGCTGAGACAGCTGGAGAACTATGGAAGACTCTGTTAGGGGTCTATGGGAACATGTCAAATGTTTCTAGGATTTTTGAAGTGAAGAAAACATTGAATGAAATCCAACAAGGGGATAGAGCATTCAAGGATCTCTTTGGAGAATATAGAGGACTGTGGGCTGAGCTGGAACTCCTTAGGCCACAAACTACAGAGGCAAAGGAGCTAAGTGAGAGGCGTGACCAAGACCTGGTTTTCGGACTTCTACTCAGTCTCAACGGATCCTTCAAGGATTTCATCCATCACATCTTGAGGTTTGACAAACTCCCTAGCTTTACTGAAGTGTGTATGCAGATTCAAAGGGAAGAAGGCTCAAGGGGCTTGTTTTGTCAACCAAAAGAAGTGGCTCAGTTTGGAGGTCAAGTTAGAAGAAAAGGATATCCACAAGTGGATAAAAGGGAATTTGAGTGTGAGCACTGCAAGATGAAAGGCCACACTAAGGAGAAGTGTTGGACTTTGTATCCACACCTTAAACCAAAGAGGATAAGGGAAGGAGGCCCTCCATGGGAAGATACTAGGAATTTTGTGGGATCAGCCGCTGTGGCGGCTGGAGAAGAAGTGGGGAAGAAGTATGACTTGGAGGAGTTGATTAGGAGTCTCTCCGAATTTGCCAAGTCTGGTAAGACTCTCTCTGATTGGGGTAAGAGTTTATTTGCTGGAAAAACATATGGGGGATTAATTGTGGATTCAGGAGCATCCCATCATATGATTAAGGATATTGGATTTCTTAGGAATGTTAAGGAACATCCTGGTAGTGTAGTGATTGCTGATGGAAGAACAGTCCCAATAGAGGGTATTGGTGACTTAGAGTTGTTTAAGAAGAAAACTAAGGCCTTATACATGCCCAGTTTTGCTTCTAACTTGCTATCTGTTCAGAAGACAACAAAGGATTTGGATTGTTTGGCTGTGTTTGGGTCTGATTTTGTTGAATTTCAGGACAATAAGTCTAAGCAAGTGATAGGAGAAGGGAAGGTGGAGGAAGGTGCGTATGTACTAAAGGAAGGAAATGGTGCTGCTAAGTTTTTGTCTACCCATGAAGGGGGTGAAAAGAAGTTTTTGGCAGTGAATGCGGTTGGAGAAAGCTCAATATGGCATGCTCGCCTTGGTCATCCTAGTTCCAAGGTCCTCCAGTTGGTCTTACCCAACCTTATCCAAAAGGATGGAGTGTGTGAATCATGTATTATGGGAAAGCACAGTAGACAGCCTTTTGATGACTCATCGACGGTTTATGATGAAGTCTTTGCTCTTGTGCATTCTGATGTATGGACAGCACCATGTTTCTCCAAAGATCAATATAAGTACTTCGTTACTTTTATTGATGAAAAATCCAAGTATACATGGGTGACTCTTCTGAGTACATAGAGCCAAGTTTATGAATCATTTCTCAAGTTCCATTCCTATGTTGCTACACAATTTGGAGCGAAGATAAAGATTTTGAGAAGTGATAACGGAGGAGAATACATCAGTGGACAATTTAAAAAACTACTCAGTAAGCATGGAATTGTTCATCAAACTACTTGCCCTTATACTCCTCAGCAGAATGGGGTCTCTGAGAGGAAGAACAGACACATAATGGAGGTAGCAAGGACAATTATGTTTGAAAGGGGAGTTCCAAAACGTTTTTGGGGAGATGCTGTAATGACAGCAGTCTACTTGATTAATAGACTGCCCACGAACAACTTGAAAGGGAAGTCTCCATACGAGGTACTGCACAAGGAGAAACCAAGCATTGATCAGTTGAGAGTGTTTGGATGCA
>CAUYWE010000172.1:0-15442 GCA_963576765.1 Draba incana | reverse complement strand
GGGGGCGAATAAACCCAACTTTAGAAGATCCATTCGATATCTACTCAAGAAATACAAGTCGGATGTAGTAGCGATTTTTTAAACTCATGCTTGGGGAGAGAAGGCGGAGAAGATTTGCCGTGACTTGGGGTTTGGAAACATATTCAAGGTAGATGCAGTAGGGCATAGCGGAGGGATTTAGCTTTTTTGGAGGTCAGATTTTGGTGAGGTGGAGGTTATTGAAACCGCTGATCAGCTCATCTATGCTAAGGTGAAGATAGATTTGGAGGTGTTGAATCTGATTGTCATTTACGCGGCTCCTTCTGTTAGCCGTAGGAGTGGACTTTGGAATAGGTTGAGCATGTTGATTCAATCAATTGTAGGACCAATTGTTATTGGTGGTGACTTTAATACAATCCTTCGGCTTGATGAAAGAACCGGTGGTAATGGGTAATTTTCTATTGATTCACTTGTGTTCGGCGACTGGATTAATGCAATGTCGTTAGTAGATATGGGTTTTAATGGGAATAGCTTTACGTGGAAGCGAGGGCGTGTGGAATCATCTTTTGTTGCTAAGCGTTTAGATCGGATTTTGTGTTGTGCCCAGGCCCGTTTTCACTGGCAAGATGCAAAGGTGACTCACCTCCCTTTCCTTTCATCAGATCACGCATCCTTGTATCTTCAGCTAGCCCCAGAGGTGAGTGTTAATGCCCGTCGGCGTCCGTTTAGGTTTGAAGCAGCTTGGTTACAGCATCCGGGTTTCAAGGATTTGTTATCTGCGTCATGGAACAGAGATATAAACACCCGTGACGCGTTGATGAAGCTGCAAATTGCTCTTAGAAAGTGGAACAAAGAGGTTTTTGGGGTGATCACGAACTGATCTCTCCACTTCTACTGCGGTAAACGCTCTATCTTCGGTTCAGAGGAGAGAGATTGATAGAGCGTTTACCGCAGTAGAAGTGGAGAGATCGGTTCGTGATATGGGGAGCTACAAGGCACCAGGGCCGGATGGATACCAACCCATTTTTTACCAAAAATGTTAGGATCAAGTTGGAGAATCAGTGGTGTGATTTGTTTTGGACTTCTTTAATTCAGGAGTGATACCACCAGAAACGAATAAAGCGCTTGTGGTGTTGATTGCAAAGGTTGCTAGCCTGGAGAGAATAACTCAGTTCCGTCCAATTAGTTTGTGTAACGTATTGTTTAAAATTATCATGAAGACGATGGTGGGACGTTTGAAGGCCATTATGAATACTCTAATAGGACCGGCTCAATCTAGTTTCATCCCCGGGAGATTGAGTATGGATAATATTGTTATTGTCCAAGAGGCGGTTCATTCGATGCGTCGAAAGAAGGGTACAAGAGGATGAATGTTATTGAAGCTAGATCTTGAAAAAGCGTACGATTGGATTCGTTATGATATTTTAGAAGACACTCTCAATGCGGCTGGCTTTTCGGCATATAGGATCGGTTGGATTATGAGTTGTGTTTTAGGACCGTCGATGAGTCTTATATGGAATGATGAAAAAACAGATTCGTTTACTCCATTGAGAGGTCTTCGGCAGGGAGATCCGCTATCCCCTTATCTGTTTGTGTTATGTATGGAGATACTTTGCCATTTGATTGAGGAAGAGGTCATTAGCAAGAAGTGGAAGCCTATTCGGTTGTCTAACGGGAGGTCGTTCTTATCCCATATTTGTTTTGCAGATGATTTAATCCTCTTTGTCGAAGCGTCAGTTTCTCAAATTCGGGTTATTCGGAAGGTGTTGGAGAGGTTCTGCTTGGCTTCAGGGCAAAAGGTGAGTCTGGAAAAGTCGAAGATCTTTTTCTCTGAAAATGTGCCCCGTGAGGTTGTATGTCGACGGGTCAAGTAATATACGAGGAGCTGGCTTAGGAATGGTTCTGACGTCCCTAACAGGGGAAGTTGCTTCAAAAGCAATCAGATGCAATTTTCGAGCGACGAATAATGAAGCAGAGTATGAAGCTCTGATTGCTGGACTAACAATGGCGCATGACCTAGGAGCAAAGGAGTTGGATATCTTCAGTGACTCGCAACTAATAGTTAATCAAACGCAAGGAGATTACCAAGCTCGGGACTCGAAAATGACCCAGTATCTGAATGTGACGAAGAAGCTACTCGAGAAATTCGATAGTTGCAAGATTTTGCAGATCCCAAGAGAAGAAAATTGTCACGCAGACGCTCTTGCAAATCTTAGATCTGCCCTCAAAACTGAAGGTCCCCTCAACGTCCCATTGCTAGTCTTATAATGGCCAGCCACCGGTAACGACCTACCAAGCACGGAAGTTGCAGCAGTGGAAGAAGCACAAACTTGGATGACACCCATTGTCAATTATCTACGCGATAACTTGTTGCCAATGGAACGTGCCGAGTGTCAGAAGATCAAACAACAGGCAGCACGTTATTGTCTTGTCAGGAATCAACTATATCGAAGGTCGTTCTCTGGCCCTTATCTGAAGTGCGTGACTCCTGGAGAAGCGAGGCAAGTTCTGATGGAATTACATGAAGGAGAATGTGGATCTCATTCGGGAGGAAGAAGTCTCGTATTGAGAGTGATGAGGGCAGGTTACTATTAGCCCACAATGTCCAACGATGCGGCACGTTTTGCTCGTCACTGCAATAAGTGTCAGAGGCACGCTCAGGTCTCAAAACTGCCACCTGAGAATTTGAAGTCCATAAGCTCGCCATGGCCCTTCATGAAGTGGGGCATGGACATAGTAGGACCACTTCCCAAAGCTCCTGCTCAAAAAGTCTTCTTGTTAGTAGTGACAGATTATTTCACCAAGTGGATAGAAGCAGAAGCACTGAGCCAGGTCACAGACACCGAGGTACGCAAGTTTATCTGGAAGAACATTATCTGCAAATTCGGGGTTCCTCAAGAAATGGTCACAGACAATGGTCCTCAGTTCAGAAGTCACAACTTCACGAAGTTTTGCACCGACTGGGGAATAAAAATTAACTTTGCAACGCCAAGGCATCTGACTACCAATGGGCAGGCGGAATCTTCCAATAAAACGCTTGTAGGAATGTTGAAGAAGCGTCTAGAGAGTGCCAAAGGAAAATGGGTCGAAGAACTACCATGACTGCTATGGGCTTACCGAACAACGACCAAGTCAGCGACCGGAGAGACACCCTACTCACTGGTTTATGGAATGAAAGCGGTAGTCCCTTCCGAGATTGGTGTGAAGACTGCGCGAACAGAGTTCCTGACCTTCCAAGAAAACGAAGAGCTAATGAACCTCGACCTCGACCTGCTAGACGAGAAGAGGGAAGCTGCCAAAATTCGAATTTGGTGTCACCAGCACGACATCGCGAGAAGCTATAACAAAAGAGTGAGGACGAGGACGTTTCAGCCAGGAGACTGGGTTCTTCGACGTGTGATCCAAAACACAATGGAGCGCAATGCTAGCAAATTGGGACAAACCTGGGAAGGTCCTTACCAGATTAAGGAAGTGCGTGGGTCTGGAGCATACAAGCTACAAGACAGGAATGGCAAAGTCCAACCTAATAGTTGGAACGCTCTACACTTGAAGACCTACTATTTCTAAGTATGTTCTATCAAAGTTATAAGGAACTACGTGTGACTTGATCCCTTCTTGAGTACGTAGGCAGCCTTGTTCTCAAGGTTCAGTTGCAAATATATAAAAAAAAAAAGAAGAGTCCTCTACAAACTTACAGAAGTGTATTGACCACAAGAGTACATGATACGAGATGAGGACTGCAAGAATTTTACAAGTGTACAGACGAACATTTTTAAGACCAAGGGTCATGATCTTCTTAACGAAAGCATATATGCTTGACCATGCAATGGAAAAATCACCGCACATTTGCAAGTGTTATTCACTTAGAACGTGATCTGAGGCAAGTCCTCTAAAATGAGGCAAGTCCTTTAATACACCGCGGTGACGACTGCTGTGTATTGAGTAAGACAATGGTAATCCATTGCAAACGAAGACTACGGTCAAGAACAATCAAAGTAGAAAAACATGCACTGCCCACAAAACCAGAGGCAAGACTTTGACACAATCCATTTGATGTCAAGGCACGTTATTGACGTTGCATATGGATAGGTCACGGACCTCAAATGCAAAACACATGTCACAAAACGTGATAAATATAATGTAATAAAGTATTACATAACTCATAAGGCAACATAAGTTTTGCAAAAGACCAACACCGTTTATCCTCAAAAGCATAAGAGTTTAAAAGAAAATAGTTCCATAAAAATAATTCAACATGCAGAAGCAAGAGTTTGGATGGACTTCTTACAGGAAAATACTAACTAGTCGTGATCATTGATCACCACCGGGGGCAGGATCCTCCTCTTCATCAAAATTAGTGTATGTCTCAGGAAATTCTGGAGGTGCCTTCCCTTCATGCTCAGCTTCTTGTGTCATCACTTGGCGATAAATCTTCTCAGCGTCTAGAGCGCACCAGTCTTGGGCCTTACCCCTTTTGAATTCAGAAATCATTTTAAAACGATTAATAACGGCTGCCACGACTGCTGCCCTACGTGTTCTGCTTTCTTGACTTTCCAGGTCACGTCGCAGCCCAATCTCAACAGTTTTCAAAGCAGAAACTTGGCCTTCAAGATCAGTCTTGAGAGCCTGGAATGCTTCATCCTTCGTGGCTAACGCAGCTTTGTGGAGTTCCCTCTCCGAGTTAAGTTCCAGTTTCGTCTTGCTAAGAGAAGTGGTAAGACGCCTTATTTCCTTCTGAAAACTGTCAACCTGTGTCTTCGCATAATAGCAAGCGGACATGACCTGCATCATGATCATTAAAAGGAGCGGCAGTTTCATCAGTTGGAGGACATTAAAAGAGCAACTTCATATAGTTACTTTACAAACCAAATCAGAAGGATGAATAGAACCTGAAAGAGGCAAGATTGGGACTCATCAAACACATCATCATAACTAAGCTTAGAGAAACCAGAAATGTCTTGTGGGAAGGAATTCTGGTTGAGCTCCAGCAACGCGTCTTGATGGTCTGAGACAGCGAGTAAGCCATTACCAGAAGACGATCCAGGACCCTTTTTCTTTGGGGGTTTGGACGAATTACGAGGAACGTCTCCTGCTGGATGCTTAGCCAAGGCTTTAGAAGCTTGCGGGTCTCCGGTAGATGTTAACACTTGACTTCTCGCAGACGGAATGCTACCCATGGCCTGGTTATAAGCCTCGAGAGCACCTTCTCCGTCAGGAACGTCGAAAATTGATGACGACATCGAACCTGCAGAATCAAAGCAAATACTACGTTACAAAGATTCATGTTATATATGGGAAGTGTAGAGATACATGCAACCAACCACAAATTGAACTCCTTTCTAAAGAAAAGGTGCTGGTCATGAAACAAGTTGAACGCGACAATTTCGAACGTCCAATCAACGCAAGAGCCTTGTCTTCTCCCTTATCAACTCGTGGGTAGCTGAAATCTGCACTACAAAAAGTAAGGAGATATTAGCAGAGATAACAAAGAATGATTCCAAATGAAAGCAAGATTCTACCTCTAAAGAACCAATTAACCGGAAAACAAGGGTTAAAACCCACGTTCAGAAACAAGGATCTGCTTTGCCAATCTTTTTTATAAGATAAATTCCTAATGTCGTCTTTGTGCAAGTCATAGACAAGAGGAGACCTCCCAGGCCGTGTGTGGATCATACACCTGCTCGAATCATTTGGATGAGCCTTAAAGTAATACGCATAAAGTATCTCATCGATTCCAACCTGTATCTTTGAGAACTCTCCAAGAACTTGTATGGCAGTTAGTATTCTCCACGCAGCAGGAATGAATTGACCAGGGGAAATATTAAAGAAGCTTGCAACTTCTGCGATTAACGAAGGCACAGTCTCACGCAAACCTAACGCGAAGTAAGCCTCATATACAACAACCTCATCTGGACCAGAGTTATGAGCTCTCTCAGTCTTCGACGAGACTCTAACGATCACAGATTCAGGAATATTATACATCGCCCTCATACTATGAACATCGTGCTCCTGTAAAACGGATATCGGATAGTCGCGAAACGCTTTTAGCGGGATAGACGTGCGTCTACGCTTGTATCTCAGCTTAAGTCCTGACATTGGAATAGGTCGCTGCATATGAAAAGCATAGGGGAAGTACGGCTCGACATACTCCGCCAATGTCATCGCAATATCATGACCATCCTCAGATTCATCATCGCAATCACTCTCCGGATCACTAAAATCCGAGTCTATAAGCATTGGACTTTCCAATGCCCAATAATCACTATTCATCTAGTCTCTAATCAAAAGATGATGAAAGAAAGGAATGTGTGAGCTCACCAAGTCACAACGCTGCGAGAAAAGGGGATGCAGTGACTGAACAAGGAGTAGAAATGGTCTGCAACGAAAGTTAGCCAACAATCAGACATTTTGCAAGTAAAAATTAAAGCTTGTGAAAGCGACAACAGCAAACAGAAGAAATATTATGTGCAATGTCGAACCTTGAGTTGGCACCAAGGGAGATGTTGCAAATATAGCGCTCTAGATGAGATAAAGAGCCTACACGGGTCAAAAATCATGTGATTACCAAGTTAATCAACATTTTCGCATGACTAGCTACGTGGTCGACAATGAAGATTGAGAAATGAAAAGTGGAGTAAATCAAATGATTTTCCAACTGCTCAAACTTGGAGATGGTGATCGACAAAGCTCTAAGAAAAAAGAGAATAAATAACTACATAGAGTAAAAATGGAGTCTAAGATTTAGCTTTTACCTGCGGCAGCGAAGGGGAGAAGAGACTGAAGAAGCAATGAAGGTAAAAACCCTAAAACATTCGATAGGGCCATCGACATTAAAACCAAATGGGCTTTTCACTTGTTAAGCCAATACCGTTTTATTTATGAAATAATTTTGTGAATACCACACGTATGGGATTCATAGAAGAGGCAAGCCTCTCACCTCCATGGGATAAAAGACACGTAGTGCCTATGTCTCCTTAACTTCTCTCCGACCCCACTAGTAAAGTCAATGATTTAATACAACCAAGGGAGGTGGAAAAAGTGGAAAGGCCATGACGTGCCACAATTTTTGACCATTATCATATAGTGTGTTGCCTTCAATGATATTTACACATATAATAATGAAATAAATAAAGAAAAATGGAGGCACCTCACGACGTAAAAAGAGGAAAGACGCCACTCTTTGGTAAATTACTTCTCTTGCCACTAGCGCCAGAGACATGATCTGTGTGCATAACTAAATTAATATATGAAAGAGAGGGAGCAATGACAAGAGGGAAGTCCCCGCATTTTCCCTGGCGACTATGCAATGTTTATCGTTGTCCAACACGTCACGTTAACCAGGTAAATTACCTACTTTTGGTATATGTACATCATTTTATCTACAATTTGGGAAGCCACATCATGAACTTGACTTAGTAAAAAAATAACGAAGAGCAAGTCTCGCTGAATTATTCTTGATAAGGCTATGACCCTAAGCTGATATATTTAGCAATGACTAACGACTATACAAACAAGTTACTCTACAAGTTCTACTTTAGAAATTGAAGAGTAAGGGGCAAACTGTTGGGTGAAATAAATTCACTTCCAGGAAGTCGCTAAAACCGCATTATAGCCTAGAGATTAGGCAGGTTAATAACATGCTACGTCCGTCACTACTGGCTATATACTTCACGTAGCTTTTGGAAGTGCTCAGGATAAGGAGGTCAATGATGTGTTCAATTGGATCCTGCTTATCTCTGGCTATGAAAGAATTACCCAGTCTCTAAGATTGACTATGGAGACGCGGGACGTGGCACTGACGACGTCATAGCTCATGATGTTCTCTATGTCACAGTTCATGACACTTCCGGAAGGTGTGATAGCGAGGTTCGGTTTATTGGCCGACAGATGACCCAACATCGGTTCACTAATAAGTATCGGTATAATGATAAACCGACCTCAACCACTAATTTCCTTATTCCTACGAGAACTATGACCTAGCCTACTTAATGTTCCTTGACCGACAGACGTCCCTAAACCGACGTAACGGGGGCAAGGATTAGGGTTTACAAAACCTATAAATACGAAGTCCCAACAGGAGGACGAGGGACACGACCTGCACACAAAAACCCTAGACGTAAAAACTCTTGCCGCTATCTTACGACGAGAGACACGTTTTGTCCCTGCCTACAACAAGATCGTCTCCTTCCGATTTCTTTATTGATTCTTTGTAACTCGCAACGAAATTGATTGATCAATAAAGCTAATCTATTCTCGTCATTCCGTAGTACTGTTTCCTTTCAATTCGGTTAAATTTTGCACAAACAGGAAGCGTTCTTTTCTTAGATGGATACAGACTTGATCACCTTCCTCAAAGACTACCTTCTTACGACCCTTGTTCGCGTGTTTCTCATAAAGTTAGATTTTATGCTCGATGTTTTCCCGGGCCTTTTCATGGATTCGTTTTATCACATCGGCCTTATTTTTGTCATCTAGACTAATTCTTTCACTCAAAAGAAGAGGGGTTAAATCCAATGGTGACTAAGGGTTAAATCCATAAACAATCTCAAATGGTGAATATTTAGTAGCGGAATGCATTGCATGATTATAAGCAAATTCGACATGAGGCAAACATTCTTCCCATGATTTTAAATTTTTCCTAACCAAAGTTCTAAGCAAAGTGGACAATGTTCTATTAACAACTTCGGTTTGACCATCGGTTTGCGGATGACAAGTAGTAGAAAATTACAATTTCGTGCCTAGCTTAGACCATAACGTTTTCCAAAAATGACTAAGGAATTTGGTATCTCTATCCGAAACAATGGTCTTAGGCATGCCATGCAACCTAACAATTTCTCCAAAGAATAAATTAGCCACGTGCAATGCATCATCCGTTTTATGACATGCGATAAAATGAGCCATTTTAGAGAATCGATCTACAACCACAATAATGGAATCCTTACCCGTCTTAGTCTTAGGCAATCCAACAACAAAGTCCATCGAAATGTTAATCCAAGGATGCAAAGCAATAGGAAGCGGAGTATACAAACCGTGGGGTTGAGTCGTGGATTTGGCTTGCTTACATGTCACGCAACGGGTACAAATTCGTTCAACGTCTCGTTTCATATGCGGCCAAAAGAAGTGTTCTTGTAGAACTTTGAGAGTCTTGGCGATTCCAAAATGTCCCATTAGGCCGCCTCTGTGAGGTTCCCTAATCAACAACTCACAAACGGAACTACTAGGAACACAAAGCTTGTTATCGTGAAACAAAAAATCAGTATGCCGAAAATAAGAACCTTTGGCCTATTTTTCACAAGCTTTATATGGTTCTTTAAAATCAACATCATTAGCATAAAGTTCTTTTAAATGTTCAAAACCAATGATTTTGGAGATAAGAGTTGAGATAAGAGTGTACCTTCGGGATAATGCGTCGGCTACGACATTGTCTTTACCTTGTTTGTATTTGATGACATATGGAAAGGTCTCGATGAATTCGACCCATCTCGCATGTTTTGTTTTGAGCTTATGTTGGCCTTTGAGGTGCTTGATTGATTCATGGTCGGTATGTATCACGAACTCCTTCGGCCATAAATAATGTTGCCATGTTTGTAGTGCCCTCACCAAAGCGTATAGTTCTTTATCGTAGGTTGGATAGTTGAGGGTGGCTCCTCCGAGTTTCTCACTAAAATAAGCTATCGGCTTCTTATCCTGCATAAGAACTGCGCCAATACCAATACCCGATGCATCATATTCAACTTCAAAAGTCTTAAGAAAATCGGGTAAAGCTAAAAGTGGGGAATTAGTAAGCTTCTCTTTAAGAAGTTGGAAGGCATTTTCTTGCGCTTGTTCCCACTTGAAACCGACATTCTTCTTGATGGTTTCGGTAAGAGGGGCTGCTATAGTACTAAAATCCTTCACAAATCTTTGGTAAAACCCGGCGAGACCATGAAAGCTTCGGACCTCACTTACGGACTTAGGACTTGGCCATTCGCGGATGGCTTTCACCTTTTTCTCGTCCACTTTGACGCCATCTGCACTTACGACAAAGCCTAAAAACACAAGATTGTTAGTGCAAAAGGTGCATTTCTTAAGGTTAGCATAAAGCTCCTCCTTTCTAAAAGCTTCCAAAACCGCACCAACATGCTTAACGTGTTCCTCTAGGCTTCGGCTATAAACTAAAATATCGTCAAAGTATACCATCACGAATACACCTATGTAAGCTCTAAGTACATGATTCATCAACCTCATAAATGTACTAGGTGCGTTCGTAAGACCAAATGGCATAACAAGCCATTCATATAATCCTTGTTTGGTCTTAAAGGCGGTTTTCCATTCGTCTCCTTCCTTCATCCGTATTTGATGATAGCCGCTTTTAAGATCAATCTTAGAAAAGACATTAGAACCATATAATTCATCAAGAATATCATCAAGTCTAGGGATATGATGACGATACTTGACGGTGATATTATTGATAACGCGACAATCAACACACATTCACCATGTTCCATCTTTCTTTGGTACGAGGAGAACGGGCACTGCGCATGGGCTCATGCTTTCCCGGATGTGGCATTTGCTCATTAGTTCCTCCACTTGCCTTTGAAGTTCCTTGGTTTCCACATGATTAGTTCTATAGGCCGGTTTGTTGGGCAAAGACGATCCCGGCACGAAATCGATTTGGTGTTCGATTCCACGGATGGGTGGTAGTCTGATGGGATTGTCCTCGGGAAACACGTCCTTGTATTCCTTCAATAAGGAACTCATCTCACTCGGAATAACCGGTGTCATGTCTGTTAAGCTCATAAGAGTTTCTTTATAAATAAACAAAAGTATCGGTTTATTAAGAGAAAGAGATTTTGTGACATCACCCGATTTGATCATGAGATTGGTACTTTTGGGTTTGGGCTTTTCTTGCTTTTTCTTGAGATGTAGTTGGTCTTGATAAACTTCATGAGGCGTCATTGGAATGAGAGTTATTTTCTTGCCCTTGAATTCGAACGAGTGGCGGTTGGTGAAGCCATCGTGTACCACCATTCGATCGGATTGCCACGGGCTTCCCAAAAGAATGTGACTAGCTTCCATGGGTAGCACGTCACATATGACCTCGTCCTCATACTTACCAATACTTATAGGAACCGTAACTTGGCTTCCAACCTTCATTTCTCCACTTTCGTTAAGCCATTGTACGGTTTCGGGTGCTTCCTCTTTTTAAGTCCCAACTTTTGGACCATGGTTATGCTTGCTACATTTGTACAGCTCCCACCATCAATGATAAGGCTACAAACCTTGTCTTGAACCACACATCGAGTGTGAAAGAGGTTCTCTCGTTGCTCTTGCTCATTGTCTTTCGTTTGTATGCTCAACGTTCTTCGAGCGACAAGTAATTCTCCTTTGGCTGGTGGTTCTTCATATTCATTAGAAGAAGAGCCTTCTTCTTCTTCTTCATTATCGGTGACCGCGTCTCCATTTTCAATAGAATAAACAGCTTCTTGTTGATGCAATCTTTGGCCATATGCCCACGGCCTTGGTATTTGAAACATCGAATATCTTGGGTCTTGCTTGGATCAATCACGCCTTTGCCTTTATAATCAAATTTTCCTTCTTCTTTTGACTTAAAAGCAGTAGCTTTGTCTTTAGTGTAGCTTGGTTTGATGTCTTTGAACTTAGAAACACTTGGCGGATAAGTAGATTTGGTAACCCTTCGGATCAATTGTTGCTCAATGAGGATAGCCTTATGTAGCATCTCCTCGATTTCATCATAGTATTGTAACTCAAGCCGGTCTTGGATATCGCGATTTAATCCTCCCAAAAACCTTGACATGGTGGCCTCGTGATTCTCTTGAATATTAGCCCGTAACATCAACGTTTCGAGCTCTTGGAAATAATCTTCCACCTTCTTACTTTCTTGGGTAAGTTGTCTAAGCTGTTGATGTAGTTGCCGTTGGTAATGGCTTGGGACGAATCTTTTCCGCATTTGTCTCATAAGTTGATCCCATAGTGCTACGGGTTCCTCACCACATCTTCGCCTAGTAGTGACGAGAGTGTCCCACCAACTTAGAGCATAATCGCAAAATTCCGTGACAACGATCTTCACGCGATATCTCTCGGGTACGTCTTGACGTCGGGATCATTCTTTCCTTAGAACCCGGGCACTTTCACCTTGACGTTGTCGTAGATGTTCCGGGTTTGGTTTTCTCCACGATCTCGTTGTTCCCGAAATCGTCTCGGCCTTGGAGCATACTCGGGTGGAGTTTCCTCGTAATCGGACATAATCAAGTCCGGTTGCCGTTCATCTTCTTCCTTTTAAGATCTTTTATCATTAGCCCGTTGAACATGTTGAGGGGTGATAACGGTAAGCTTATCGATTAAGAGTTGATCCATCTTTGCCTCGAGCCATTGCTCTTGTGTGTTGCTAGTCTCTTCATTCATGGCTGCGACAAAATTACATAAAAGAGTATCAAAATTCTTTTAAGTACTAAAACACAACACAAAATCAATCGGTAGGAAGGAAAACGATAGCGATAGTAGTGAAACCAAACGATTGATGGGTGCTATAAAAAAGAGATGAGTAAGATAAATTAGAAAACTTAGCTCTGGATCAAAGCGTGCTCTGATACCACTTGATACGTTCCCAATCTTAGATCAAACTTTGATGTGGAGCTAGGTCGTGTGCGGTAGGATTTGCGGTGAACGGAAAAGAAAAAGGGAAAGAGGGTGAAGTGGATATGAATACAATTACACAAGTGATGAGAGACTTGAATAAAGGGTTGAAACTCTAACTCCTTGGATATTACGCACCAAGAGAGAAGGAGGATTTTCTCGAAGAGAAAATTACCGAAGGTTTTAAATCCGGCGGTTTTGATCACAAGTAAAGAATACAAGATTGTTTTCTTTAAAAACTTGGATGATTGAAATGAGAAGTGGCAAGCCACTTATATAGGAAAAGAGAAGTGTACATGCACACTCTCTTGAAAAATAACAACATAATTAATGGTTTGACTAATAAATGAAAAATTCATGCAAAACACATAGGAAATGATGAACTTTGACTCCAAGATCTTATCAAAACGTGATGGGCCTTTGATGGGCTTGGACTTCATGGCTTTGAAAAGGCTTGGCTTAATGGACTTGATGAAATGGAGAAGAAGGTCCATGTGAAGACCAAGGAAAATTCTAAGTGAAATAGGGTAAGCAACCTAGTTTGCCTCATTAAAAACCATGTTCGGAAAACCCATTGGGACAAAACCGAACATGGGAAAAAGAGTACAAACTAGGCACTTGTCACTTAGTCATTCCCTTGATCTTGTTCCTCGGTATGCATATACGTCACGATCCGATTTACCTTAGCCGATCCTTCATCTTGTGCCTCCTTGAGCATTCGTTGAACAGCTTGCGTGAGCTCCTTTGCCTTGGCTCTAGTGACCGACCTTTGCGGTAGCTCCATCGCGCTCGAGTCGTCCCAAACCTCGCGGTTGCTGCATTGGATAATATCAAATGTCCACAACCAGGTCCTCAAGACCCCTCGAGGACCCTTCGATGTCCCGACGCGCGCGTTTATGGGCAAACATGGCAGCAAGGTCCTTCCCGGCGCCATGCTTGACAACAACTAGGGCGCTCTTGTCCTTTGACCGCTTCTTCAAAGTGGTCCCAGTCGTTCCCCGAGCAGTTGGATCCCTCTGCGCCTTGCTAGCAACCTCGCTTGCGCAAACTGGAGTGGTAGACTTGCCTGCTCCTTGGACAACGGACTTGCATGTTCCTGCGTAGGTAGACTTTTTTGCCCCTAAAGCAGTCAATCTGTTCGTTTTAACATAGGTCTTGGCTTTGGGAAGAGGAGGCTGCTCCAGGTTTAACTTCACAATGCTCCCCTTATCAGACTTACTAGCTACACGCTTAGAAACGTCGTAACCAAGGCTGGGATCACCTGAGAAACAAGACGCGAGAGCTGAGAGATTGATCAGGAAAGACAAAAAAAAACTATCCCGAGTACGGATAAACCTGACACAATCCGGTTGTATACTTGGCGAATCCGAACGTTGAGAAATGTCGGCCAATCATGGGGTGGATACCGATGCAGTAATCGACCACGCAATTGGAAGACTTATCCGGAGGTGTCCTCGTCGTGGTATATGCAGAGAAAGGAAAAGAGATTAGCGATTAGTCGCACTGAGGGGGCAAGAGAAGAACCTTACCAATTTGCTTATTCCAGCCTATTCGGATTTCCCCGCTGTAATTCCCTATCGACTTCTTGTTTATCTTGAAAAAGAAATACTTCTCTTGCCAGTTACCCTCGAGCCTGCTCTTGAAGTTATTTACCAAGGTGAGCCTGCTCTTCATTTTGATCTGAAATCGACCAGAATCAAAAAAATTCCCGCGCGCAATCTCACAAGCCTCCTCAAAATGGTTGCACGTGACTACCCGGCGAGCCTCGTAACTCAGCGTCAAAATCGACATTAAGTTCCGAAAGCTCGCATGGGTCAGTTGGGATATAGAGACCTTGCGACGAGCACAATACTCTAGAATCACCGGAGGAATCGGAAAGCCAAGCCCACCTTGGTCGAAGAAGCACTCGTAAACATATATGTGGCCTTCAGGAGGGGTCCACAACCAGCAATCTGAACCAGGGATGACCAAATCTATCGCGGGCCAGTTCCTCCCGCTACCGCACTGAACCACTCTACCGAGCGAAGAGGTCGACGGCTTGTTGTCATGACAATCCAGCACGATGTGAGGACAAAGACCGGGACCCAAGCCAAAAACAGGAACCAGTTCTAGAGCTTTCAGTTGCTCCTTGCGCTTTGCTTTCCTTTCCCGCTAGATTTGCTTCCTCTTCTCCTTCTCGGTCCATTCCTTCCTCGCCCGAGCATTCTTCAGGTCACCTTGCGACTCAGACATTTTCCTCCTGATGTTAATCGGGAGGTTATCCTCCTCGGAAGAATCGTTGCCTCGCCCTGCCGACTGCCCAGAACGGCAGAAGGACGAAGAAACAGCCTCGTTATCATCGCCTAAGTCATGCCTGCTAAACGAGGATCCAGCAGAAGCAGAAATGGGGACGTCCAGTCGGTCAACGTTCTGTTGGTTCTTGCGAACAAGCGCTGTGCTGTCGGACCCAGATGAAGAATCTCCCGACGATATGCCTCTTGAAGATTATGAGAACCGGTGTTGGTGTTAATCCCGGGAGCAAAAAGAAAAGAGAAGAGGATAGAGAAGAAAGTACCTGATCAAGATCTTCGGAATGTGGAATAGGGAGTGAAGAAGAAGCAGAGGCATGGCTTTATATAGGAAACCGCGAAAATGTACGGTTACTAACAGGACATAAGTCAAGGAGGCGGCAAACCGAAGGGTCGCATCAACATCGAAACCCTAAATCCTCTCGATAACCGCATAAAGTGTAATCATCACTAGGGCGGGAATCAAGAAAACACATGCTAGCGAAAGGACCAGTCGCATCCATGCGCCAGCAAAACTCTACGCGCCCAAACAATGCAAC
>CAUYWE010000169.1:0-15219 GCA_963576765.1 Draba incana | reverse complement strand
CGGATTTAACTTCTTCTTTAACCACAGTAGAAGTCGGTTTGATGTCTCTTGAGTAAACTGGTTTGTTGATCTCCTAGGCTTAGTCACACTAGGCGTGAATGTAGACTTGATGATTCGCCTCTTGACTTGAGACTCAACCAATTCAGCCTTATGCACCATCTCTTGTATATCTGCGAATCCTGAAGTTCTACCTTGTCTTGAATCTCTCGGTTAAGTCCTCCAAGAAATCTAGACATAACCATCTCTTCTCCTTCTCTTAAATCCGCACGAATGAGCAAAGTTTCCAATTCCTGATAGTAATCTCTAACAGTCTTTGTACCTTGAATGAGGCGCCTAAGCTTGTTGAGTATCTCACGCTGATGATGGGCTGGAACAAACCTCTTCCTCAACTGCATAACAAGTTGATCCCAAGTAGTAATGGGAGGCTCTCTGAGGCGGTTTCTGGTGATTCCCAACTGCTCCCACCATAGAAGTGCATATCCATGGAATTCTGAAACTGCAATCTTCACCTTGTTGAGCTCGTAAGTACCTTGAACCAGAAAGTTGGACTCCATCTTCCTTTCCCAATCTAGATAAGCTTCGGGGTCATTGGTGCCATGGAAAGGAGGATACTGGATTCTGATATGGCTCAGCTGCTGGCGTAGAGGATCATAATCTCGCTCATGTCCTCGGTTTCTGTCTCTTCTCACGGTTCCTCGGCTATAGTCAGAAGCTTCTTCCTCCTCATAGTATTCTGGATCTGATTCCACGAAGACTCGCTGACCAGCTATGTATTCCTCTCTGCGGTGTTGGCGTCCTTGTTGCCTTTCAACTCTTGAACCATCTTGTTTCCTCTGATTAAACATAGTCTCTCTGCCCCCAATCTGACTGCGGTTTGTCTTGGCTTTAGGACTGACTTTAGGAGGTGTTGGTTCATGTCTAGACCTTCGGACAGATGCTCCTACGTGTCCCTTACCCTTAGTAATGCGCATAGCTTCAGAAGGAGTTGGAGTATGCGAAGACTCTCCTCCACTCGCACTAAGATCTTTGAGCAGATCACTCATCTTTGTCTCGAACTTGTCATTGAGCTGCTCAATCTGCTGTGTGAGCTGCGTTGTAATGGCTTGGTTTGATTCCTTGATTTGTTCAGCCATTGCTTTGTTGAGAGCTGCCATGGCCTCAGCCGAAAGCTCCATGGTACCTGAAACAAGTTACAAAAACTCACAGTAACTTGTTCTAGGAAAGTTAAATGACAAACTTCAAGACATGAACAAGAAATTGCAGATTTGAAAATTGAGCACAAACAACGATTTTCAGCAAGCAATAAAGAAATAAACCAAATTCACCTAGGCTTTTATGCAAACGAAATCACACAGCAATCAAGTTAAAACTACGAGACAATGATGCAAGAAACAATTAAATTAATGACACAAACCCAAAAACAACGGCACAGCAATGATGCAGAAAGGATTCGAAGGCAAATTCAACAAGATAACAAGTAATTTAATGAATAAAACAGCAACTAACAAATTAACAAACTAACTAAACAATAAACTATTGAATGACACAGACCTAAGCTAAACGAAATAAACTAATGAAACAATTATGCAATCAACGATCAAAGATATTCAACGTTCCAATCATTAATGAAAGACTACGAAACAATCTAAGGCTAAATCAACTAGGTTTTATGCAAAACAAATCAAAAACAAAATAAACACAAATATGGCGAATTAGGGTTAGGAATTTCTCAGCCTTTGGTTCAGAGTTGGCTCTGATACCACGTGATGAGATCCTAGGTGATCAACTCCGAAGGAAAGGCTGTAGAGGATGCGAGATGGACTCGTTTGTGATGATGGCGTGATGATGGTGATCTGATGGCGTGATGAAGATGGAGAGGAGATTGGATCGTGATTGATATGGATAGATGTTTAGGTGATAAGATGGATGGTAACAGATAGAAGAATTTCTAGATCACAAAGTGTATAAGAAATTCGGATTCTAAGAACGCATTCAAGGAATCAAAGTGAGAGAAGAAACAAATCGAAATTGCTGTTTGCATATAAGTTCTTCGCTGCCCATGATCATATCACCTAGGATCTCATCACGCCTAGTGTGACTAAGCCTAGGGAGATCAACAAACCAGTTTACTCAAGAGACATCAAACCGACTTCTACTGTGGTTAAAGAAGAAGTTAAATCCGAATTCAAACCGAGAAGTGGTAACTCCAACAGCAACGTAAGATGCTTCAAATGTCAAGGAATGGGTCATTACTCTCGAGACTGTCCAAACAAGAAGATGTTTCTGTTACAAGAGGGAGGAGAGATTGTTCCTCAGGAAGATTCAGAGATTGAATCAGACTTAGAAGAAGAAGAAGAGGCTGCTGCCGTGGGTGAAATGCTAGTCGCAAGAAGGACTTTGAGTGTTCAGAACCAGCCTGAAGAGAAGTGTCAGCGAGAGAACCTGTTCCACACAAGATGCTTCATCAAAGAGAAAGTTTGTAGTCTGATTATAGATGGAGGAAGCTGCACTAATGCTGCAAGTGAAGAGATGGTTAAGAAGCTTCAGCTCAAGACCATTCCACATCCCAGACCGTACAAGTTACAGTGGCTGAATGAGAGTGGAGCTTTGACCGTATCCCAGCAGGTTCTCGTGTCTTTATCTATTGGGAAGTATGAAGATGAGGTTCTATGTGATGTTATTCCCATGGGTTCGAGTCATGTGTTGCTGGGCAGACCGTGGCAATCAGATCGCAAGGTTATCCATGATGGTTACACCAACAAGCACTCATTTGAGTTTAAAGGGCGCAAGATTACACTCTTACCACTCACGCCTACTGAAATTTACCAAGACCAGATGCAAGTGAAGCTTAAGGAGAAGGAGAAGGTCACCAACAGCCTCTACATAAACCACAGTGAATTTTCTAAACTCTTTGATCCTGAAATGACTACGTTTATGTTTGT
The DNA here is from genome assembly GCA_963576765.1 of Draba incana. Classification (NCBI taxonomy): domain Eukaryota; kingdom Viridiplantae; phylum Streptophyta; class Magnoliopsida; order Brassicales; family Brassicaceae; genus Draba; species Draba incana. The sequence goes on along the minus strand of CAUYWE010000169.1, from coordinate 12,277 downwards.
ATACAAGGAATCCCTTGTTAGTACTAACCCTTCACAGGAGCTTCCTAGTGCTATGATTGAGATTTTGCAGGAATACAAGGATGTTTTTCCAGAAGAGATACCTCCAGGCTTACCTCCAATCCGTGGAATTGAGCACCAGATAGACTTGGTACCAGGATCAGCTCTACCGAACCGACCAGCTTACAGAACCAATCCTGTAGAGACAAAGGAACTTCAGAAGCAAGTAGAAGAGCTGATGAGCAAAGGACATATCAGAGAGAGCTTAAGTCCATGCGCAGTACCAGTCTTGTTAGTCCCTAAGAAGGATGGCTCATGGAGGATGTGTGTAGACTGCAGAGCTATCAACAACATAACCGTGAAGTATAGGCATCCTATTCCTAGACTTGATGACATGTTAGATGAGTTGTGTGGATCAACAATCTTCTCCAAGATCGATTTGAAGAGTGGATACCATCAGATCAGAATGAAGGAAGGGGATGAGTGGAAAACTGCTTTCAAGACCAAGCAGGGGCTGTATGAATGGTTAGTCATGCCGTTTGGTCTCACCAATGCTCCCAGCACCTTCATGCGCTTAATGAACCATGCCTTAAGACCGTTCATAGGAGTCTTCGTGGTAGTCTACTTCGATGACATCCTCATCTACAGCAAAGGTTTGGAGGAGCATTTAGAACACATCCGCAGAGTTCTAGATGTTCTTCGTTCTCAATCCCTCTTTGCTAATCAATCCAAATGTTCCTTCTGCACTAATGAGATTGTTTTCTTAGGTTTTATAGTAAGTGCAGATGGTGTAAAAGTCGATGAGGAGAAGATCAAAGCAATCAAGGAATGGCCAAGTCCTAAAAACGTAGGAGAAGTACGAAGCTTCCATGGGCTAGCAGGCTTTTACAGGCGGTTCGTGAGGGATTTTAGCACCATTGCTGCGCCATTGACTGAGATTATCAAGAAGAACGTGGGATTTCAATGGGGAGAGGCACAAGAGCAGGCCTTTACAGCACTTAAAGAGAAGCTTATCAATTCCCCTATTCTAGTTCTTCCAGATTTTATGAAAACCTTTGAGATTGAATGTGATGCTTCCGAAGTTGGTATAGGAGCTGTTTTGATGCAGGATAGGAAACCGGTGGCTTACTTCAGTGAGAAGCTGGGAGGATCAACCCTCAACTACCCTACCTATGACAAGGAATTATATGCATTGGTTCGAGCTCTTCAGACGTGGCAGCATTACCTATGGCCTAAGGAGTTCGTTATTCACACTGATCACGAGTCATTGAAGCATCTCAAAGGACAGCAGAAGCTCAACAAGAGACACGCCAGGTGGATGGAGTTCATTGAGACTTTTCCCTACATCGTTAAGTACAAGAAAGGTAAGGATAATGTAGTCGCAGATGCATTATCCAGGAGGTACACTCTTATCTCTACTTTAACTTCGAAATTACATGGATTTGAGCATATCATAGACCTTTATGAGACTGACATTGATTTCGCTGAGAGCTATGGCAAGTGCCATAAGTTTGCTTTTGATAACTACTTTAGGCAGGATGGATACTTGTTCTACAACCATCGATTATGCATACCACAAGGATCTATTAGAGAACTGCTAGTTAGAGAAGCTCATGGAGGTGGACTAGCTGGACATTTTGGAGTAGCAAAGACTCTATCTGGACTGCAAGATCACTTCTATTGGCCTAACATGAAGTCAGACGTGGAGAAGGTTTGTTCTAGGTGTGCTGTTTGCAAAATGGCAAAGAGTAAAGTACAGCCTCACGGTTTGTATACTCCTCTCCCTATCCCTTCTCATCCTTGGACTCATATTTCTATGGACTTTGTGCTTGGCTTACCTCGAACCAGGAATGGTCGAGATTCTATTTTTGTGGTTGTTGACAGGTTTAGCAAGATGGCTCACTTCATTGCTAGTCACAAGACAGATGATGCTGTTAGTGTAGCTAACTTGTTTTTCAGGGAAATAGTACGTCTGCATGGCATGCCTCAAGTGATAGTTTCAGACAGGGATACAAAGTTTCTAGGACACTTCTGGAGAACTTTATGGGCTAAACTAGGAACCAAGCTGGCATTTTCAACTACTTGTCATCCTCAGACTGACGGTCAAACAGAGGTGGTGAACAGAACATTGTCTACACTTCTCAGGGCGTTGGTGAAGAGTAATATCAAGTCATGGGAAGAGTGCCTACCACACGTGGAGTTTGCTTACAATCACACTAAGCATTCTGCAACTCTCTTTTCTCCTTTTGAAATCGTTTATGGGTTTAATCCACAATCACCTCTAGACTTGATCCCTTTGCCTTTAAGTGTTAAATGTAGCTTAGATGGCAAAGAAAAAGCTGAACAGGTGAGGAAGATACACGCTAAAGCCAAGGAGAATATAGAGAAGAAGACTAAGCAGTATGAGAAACAAGCAAACAAGGGCAGAAAGGAGATGATCTTTGAAGAAGGAGACTTGGTGTGGATTCACTTACGAAAGGACCGATTCCCAGAAGAGAGGAAGAGCAAGCTTATGCCACGAGTTGATGGACCATTTGAAGTCATCAAGAAGATCAACAACAATGCTTATCAGATTGATCTCCAAGGTAAGTATAACGTATCTCCATCGTTCAATGTTTCTGACTTGCTCCCCTATCTTGCAGATACAGATTTGAGGACAAATCCTTTTCAAGAGAGAGGGGATGATATGATCATGGGTAGCAAGGACGCTGAGGAACCAGAAGCTGAGGAACCAGAAGCTGAGGAGGAACCGGAGCTAGTAGGACGGATCACTCGTTCTAGAGCTAAGGAGATGGCCAAGGAAGCTCATTCACTCATAGCAGAAGGATCACTCAGCTTACCGAAGATTCAAGTCTTTAATATCTCCACGTTGAAGACTACACCCGGTAATGATGACTAAGTGACTTAAGGTGAGGAGTCTGTACTCTTTTTCCCATGTTGAGTTTTGTCCCAATGGGTTTTCTCGGCATGGTTTTTAATGAGGCAGATGAATCACTACGTCGAGTTACTTAGAATTCATTGCTATTGGGTAATTATGTACAAGTCACTATGGCTGGTACTTAGTATTTTAGAGGTGCACCGATTAGGAACCTTAGGGTTGGGACGCCTCGCTGTTTTATTTAAATTTTAGACGCTTTGTTGTTTTATTTTGGAACGCTCTGTTGTTTGGGTTTCATGTCTCTAGGGTTGATTATAAAACCCAAATGACGCCTCCTTTGTTTCTTCAGCGAAGAACTTATATGCAAACAGCAATTTCGATTTGTTTCTTCTCTCACTTTGATTCCTTGAATGCGTTCTTAGAATCCGAATTTCTTATACACTTTGTGATCTAGAAATTCTTCTATCTGTTACCATCCATCTTATCACCTAAACATCTATCCATATCAATCACGATCCAATCTCCTCTCCATCTTCATCACGCCATCAGATCACCATCATCACGCCATCATCACAAACGAGTCCATCTCGCATCCTCTACAGCCTTTCCTTCGGAGTTGATCACCTTGGATCTCATCACAAGTATGATTCTTGATCATGGCTCCAACTTCCTCATCCACCGCACCACCCCATTCTTCTTTTTCCATAGCCTCCTCATGTGAATCAAGGAGAGTACTTAAGGAATTAATCTATCCTTAAGTTACTAATGGGAGAGGCGGCCTAAGGTGGTCCGGTGATAATAAAGTAAGGCCGGATGAAGATTAGTCAAGGCCGCATGTCCCGATACGAGGAACACATGAAGGAAGACCCGCGGGAAGGAAGTTGTTCGTAAAGGAAGACCCGCGGGAAGCTCTCGACCCGTGGAACGGATGTTAGAAACGCGGGACGGTACCGTGCTTGACCCGTGGAACAGATTGGCATCGAGGAAGCTCGATCCGCGGTACAAAGCAAGACGCGGGAAGCAACGCGCGGATCAGTTTGAACGTGGTCCCGCGGTTTGAAAAGAAAAGGACCACTTGAGGATAAGGTTTTGCTTTATCAAATGAAGACAAGAATTGCTTTATGAATCTGATCCAAAACCTTATCCTCTCCTCTCCTTTTCCAACGTTCACATTTCTTCTTTTTCTATATATATGTGTTTTCCCTCATTTGTAAACTTTAACTTGTTCTTCATAATAAAATCAGATTACAAGTTCATATATTCAAGATGTAGAGATTAGGAGTTAATTGTGTTTAGGGTGAGATTCATTTGAATCAAACCCATATATGTTTATCTCTTCTTCTTAATCACTCCTAATCTCTTCTAATCTATTCTAAATCTCTTCTTAATCTGTCTGAATCAGTTCATGCTCTTTTGAGCTTTTCTTATGGATTCAATCTCTCTAAAGGTTGAATCTTGTGTTTATGAACACCTTATGAACCCTAAAATCTAACATGGTATCAGAGCGGGTTTGCTCTTGGTTCATGGGTTCTTAAAAGGGTTAGGTTGAATCGTTATAAGGTTGTGTCAATCTTCCTTATGCGCTTAACCTAACCAATATTATGTGTTGTGTGTTGTTTCCGCTGCTTGTGTTGTTGAAGACTCGGATCTATTGCTCGGAGAAAGCTAGAGCCGAGATTGAAGCTTGAAGAAGGAGGAAACTTGGAGGTTTCCCATGAAGATTGAAGAAGAAAGCGTGAAGCTTTCATGAAGAAATGAAGATGAAGAACCTAGAAGAAGCTCACGGTTTGGAGATGTCCAAATCTATGAAGCCGAAGCTTTCTAGTTGAAGAAAGAAGATGACCAAAGGAAGAAGCTCTTGGAGGAGGAGACGTCCGAATCCATGGAGAGAAGATTGGTCCTTTGGAGAAGAAGCTCAAACAAGAAGGTGGTTCCTTGATGGGTCAAGGAGTAAATTTCCAACCTTTGGAGCTGTTTTGAAGATGGTTCAATCAAGAAGGTGAAAGGGAGAAGAAAATCCGAGTGAGTTGTTGTGTTGTTACTCGGTCACTAGTGTGAAGCTAAGTGGGAGTCAAGGGAAGAAAACCATTAAAGATTGAAGCATTCCCTCCCATGAAGCTCAAGGATGTTGTTTACTCTCAAGAAGCCTATGTTGGTACGGTTAGATGAAGGAAGGAACATCGGTCTACAAGGGAAGAGGAAAAGAATGAAATTTGGAGATTCTCAAATGGAGACCCTTGGAGAGGAGATCATTCGGCCAAATGGGATGTTGGAATTTGATGAGTCTAAGCTCATCTTATGATCAACAAACACCTAAAGGTGTTAAAGAAAGAATCCACACAAACCGGTTTAACAAAACCGAGTATTACTTGTGTGGAGAGATTTGGAGTTTGAATAAGAAAGATTAAGGAATCATAGACCAAATAATATGGGTTCAATCCAAATGGATATCACCCTAAAGGCAATGTCTATCCTTAATCTACATTGAAAATACTAAGAAAAGCTTAAGTAAAGAAAGAAAAGAAATAAATAAAGAACTAAAGATTTTCTCTTCTTTTATTGATAAAATGATACTTGGATGATTACAAATGAATCTTACAACTCTTATTTATAGAGGAAAAAATCAGATTCAAAATAAAGGTAGAAAAAGTAAAATGTTGACCAGATTTGAATCTGGTCAACAGTCTCCAACGGACTGATCCGTACGTGCTGGCGTCGAGTGAAAGTGACTCGCGGGACGAGAAGGATCACGCGGCATCGGGACGCAGGAGCTTCGGACGCGGGTCGAGGATCAGGACGAGTGGCATCGAGTCGCAGGACGCGGATCATCGATGCCAACACGCGAAGGGACGCGGATCAGTACACGACCCGCGTGTTTATCCGTTAACTCGGGTCGGGTATTTGGATAAACACGCGGATCCTAGAAACTGATCTGATCCGCGTGTTCGAGCATCGGTACGTGGTTCCTCGACGCCTCTTCGATCCGCGGGTCGAGTGGCATCGATGCCAGGTTCGACCCGCGGTACATGGTCGGGACCAAATTTCCCAACTTCCATATTTCACCGTTTTTGCCATTTTCTCGTGCGACCTTCTTCGTTCCTCATGCAGCCTCACTCCTTCTTCACTTGAATGGCCTAGAACACCATTTTCCAAGCCTTGAACGCTTCTTGACCTTCCTTACCCAAAGTGACCCGAATATGGCTAAGTCTTGGGCACTTTGGGATCTTCTCTTGAACACCTTTGTGTTCTCCTTGTTTAACACTCCCCCGCAAGTTAATACGCAGTAACACGAAGTATTAACTTGGAGACACAAGGAGAGACCTCATTAAAACCTTAGTGGGAAAACCCTTTGGGACAAAACCACACTAAGGAAAAAGAGTATCTCCTCCAAGGTCTTAAGGGTTTTAAACCAAGGTTTTGAGCTTCACCTCGGCTCCTCTTTGTTCCGCCTCGGTCTTGCTCTTCTTCTTTGAGCTTTGGCCATCATCTTATCCGTGATAGCTTCGGCCTTGCTCTTCTTCTTTGGGCTTCTTTCTTTAATACTCCCCCGCACGCTTAGCCGCCGTGAAACACCGTGAAACAGAGGCTGAGAGTGGAGCTTGGCAACGTCTTTTGCTTTTGGAGTCTCGGATCAATCTTCGGTCTTATTGCTCCTTTTGATTTTTCTTCTTAACTCCGGTTTCTCCTCATGGTTTCCTCATTATTCTTCTTTCATTTGCACCTTTGATCAGGAGGTTTAAACAAAAGAAAACATTAGAGATGTTTCCATAACTCAAAACCATAAATTAAGAAATATACGTATACTAGCAATAGATTTTAAATAACAAATGATTGATTCATAAATGGAGAGTTTAGAAATGGCCCTTTTTCTTGAAGTTTCGGATCAGTTGTTGGTCTTATTGCTTCTCCATGATTTCCCGAGAGCATTGATTGGACGTCTCTTGATGTTCCCTTGTTATTTTGCGTCGGACGTGGTTTCGATTTCATTTTCACACCGTCTCCATGGACTTTAGCGTGACCTTATCTACACCACTTGGAAGGAGAAACCAAGTATATGAGAGGTTTCTCCACCTTCCCAAGACAAAGCGTCCAAAAACATCCAAGAGCCTTTTTTTTTTTTTTTTTTACTCTTCTTCACGGGACTGTTTTGAGACAGCCTTATTGTTACGGTTTGGAGACATGGAATTTCGATTCCTTTGATTAATCTTCTCCCCCGTACACCAAACTTCACCAATCCGATACCTTCTTAACATTTCTTCTTGAATTTCACCTTGCATTTACACAATAAACGAATTGGGTTAGCCACATTCAAATAATTAAGTTTAAAATCATAAAAACATTCAAATTTCATCATGATTTTAAACTTTTAATCTTCAATTCGTTTAAAGGTTTCAAATTTGCAAGCATATCATTTTTCAAGAATTTAAACTTTCTTTTAATCAACCGGTTTAACATTCTAACCGGATTTCAAATTCAAATTTCAGATAAAATTAAGGGAGGGAAAAATTTAGAAACTCCCTTTTCTTCCAATTCGGATTGGAAGTATGAACTTTGAAGCTTTGTAGCTTCTTGAAGATTTTAGAAACAAGTTTGGGCATTCCCATTCACAATTTTCCATTTTCCGGTTCCTTAGTGAGTTTGCTCAAGATCACATGAGTTTTTTTTTCTCACTTTTCCACTTCTTTGAACCGGTCATTCATTAAACTCCAAGGATGGCAAATCTTCACCCTTTTCTTTTGGAGCTTCATCAAAAATTAATAACAAAAGCATTAGTAACCAAGATTTAGTAACCAAGAGATTGAGAGATTAAGTAACCAAGAGATTGAGAGATTTAGTAACCAAGATTGAGAGATTAAGTAACCAAGAGATTGAGAGATTTAGTAACCAAGAAAATTTCAAAAGCATTTTTCTTTTGAAAAACAACAAAATCCGGTTTTTCAAGCAACAACTTTTAAACTTTTGAAATCAAAACTTTTGAAATCAAACTTTTCAAATTCACTAAAATTAATTCAAAGATTTTCGAACACAGAGATTTTTCAAACATTTTTCTTTATCATGAACAAAACCCGGTTTAACAAAAAGACACAAACTTTAAACTTTAAAATCAAAATTTTTCCAAATCATTTTAAATCATTTGCAGCGGATAAACTAATTCGAATTTGTGTTGGGTTAAGCGCATGAGAAAGATTGAAGCTTTCTCATACCGATTCAACCCAACTCACCAAAGAAATCAAAATTTTAGAACTTTTGAAAATCAAAACTGAATCTCCAAATCTCCAACCCAAGAGCTTATGCTCTGATACCATGTTGGAATTTGATGAGTCTAAGCTCATCTTATGATCAACAAACACCTAAAGGTGTTAAAGAAAGAATCCACACAAACCGGTTTAACAAAACCGAGTATTACTTGTGTGGAGAGATTTGGAGTTTGAATAAGAAAGAGTAAGGAATCATAGACCAAATAATATGGGTTCAATCCAAATGGATATCACCCTAAAGGCAATGTCTATCCTTAATCTACATTGAAAATACTAAGAAAAGCTTAAGTAAAGAAAGAAAAGAAATAAATAAAGAACTAAAGATTTTCTCTTCTTTTATTGATAAAATGATACTTGGATGATTACAAATGAATCTTACAACTCTTATTTATAGAGGAAAAAATCAGATTCAAAATAAAGGTAGAAAAAGTAAAATGTTGACCAGATTTGAATCTGGTCAACAGTCTCCAACGGACTGATCCGTACGTGCTGGCGTCGAGTGAAAGTGACTCGCGGGACGAGAAGGATCACGCGGCATCGGGACGCAGGAGCTTCGGACGCGGGTCGAGGATCAGGACGAGTGGCATCGAGTCGCAGGACGCGGATCATCGATGCCAACACGCGAAGGGACGCAGATCAGTACACGACCCGCGTGTTTATCCATTAACCCGGGTCGGGTATTCGGATAAACACGCGGATCCTAGAAACTGATCTGATCCGCGTGTTCGAGCATCGGTACGTGGTTCCTCGACGCCTCTTCGATCGGCGGGTCGAGTGGCATCGATGCCAGTTCCGACCCGCGGTACATGGTCGGGACCAAATTTCCCAACTTCCATATTTCACCGTTTTTGCCATTTTCTCGTGCGACCTTCTTCGTTCCTCATGCGACCTCACTCCTTCTTCACTTGAATGGCCTAGAACACCATTTTCCAAGCCTTGAACGCTTCTTGACCTTCCTTACCCAAAGTGACCCGAATATGGCTAAGTCTTGGGCACTTTGGGATCTTCTCTTGAACACCTTTGTGTTCTCCTTGTTTAACACTCCCCCGCAAGTTAATACGCAGTAGCACGGAGTATTAACTTGGAGACACAAGGAGAGACCTCATTAAAACCTTAGTGGGAAAACCCTTTGGGACAAAACCACACTAAGGAAAAAGAGTATCTACTCCAAGGTCTTAAGGGTTTTAAACCAAGGTTTTGAGCTTCACCTCGGCTCCTCTTTGTTCCGCCTCGGTCTTGCTCTTCTTCTTTGAGCTTTGGCCTTCATCTTATCCGTGATAGCTTCGGCCTTGCTCTTCTTCTTTGGGCCTCTTTCTTTAATATGGGATTCAAACCTTGGAATGCTTATTTGGGTTATTTCCTATCCTTACTCTCTAGGTGAACTGATTCAAAATGAATCCATGATCTAGCTAAAGAGAAACACATTCATGAGAATAGAGAATATTTCTTAAATCTACCCCTTTCTTATTCACCAAAATCTTTATAATCTCTTATAATCTCTTATATTCTCTAAAATCTCTACAAATCTCTATATTCTCTATATTCTCTAAATTTTCTATTCTCAAAATCAGTTTGGAACCAAAGCCTAAACACAAACCAAACACTTACCCGGATCCTTATGTGCTCTTGTTTACTCTTGGTTTGAATTCTCTTGTGTTGTGAATTCTCTTCGGTAAAAGAAAGAAACGTTTCCCCTTTATCAAAGCTCACCGTGTGTGTGAAACTTATCACTGGCCCCTTATACTCTATGGTGATAAGATTTGAGCACTTATGGTCCATTCTTGTGAGAATCATTGAAAGATTAATGTTGGTAACATTGAGAAGATGTTTGGTGTTGGTAACATTGATTGGAACATTGATGGGAATAGAAAGATTGCTTGGAGTTGTGCTTGTGGTATGTTTTGTAGCGGTCCTTGTTAAATATGGAACCGATGATGCACACCCAAGGAGTCCAAGGAGATGCAACTAAGAAGGTGGTTCCTTGATGGGCCAAGGAGGAAATTTCCAACCTTTTGGAGATCTAGAAGCATGGAGGATTTGGAAGGGAAAATCCGAACTGGTGGCTACATAATCGGCGAGGCCGAAAAGGGAAAATCCGAACTTGTAGCTGTCTAATCGACGAGCCACTCCAATTCCTCAAGACAAGCCGATGTGATGGTGTTATCCGAGATTGTTGCTTCGGATGGCTAAAGAATCATGGCTTAAAAGAAAGGTTGCATAGACTTGGGAGTCAAAGAGCTAAGGGGGAGAAATGGAATGATTATGAGTTAAGAATGAAGACCGGAGGGAACACGGAGGAGGCCAAGATAGAGAAGGCACTCGGAGTTTATGATCAAACCCAAAGCTAAAAGAAGAATGGAATGGCTTCGGGTGAAGAGTTGAACCGGTTTGTGAGAAGAAGAATGGCGGTTCCAAGTCACACTAGTGGGGATAAAATGATCATGCTTTCAAGGAGTGATCATCAAAGAATGAATTTGGATTGGTGTGGAATGAAGGGAAGACCAAAGGAGCAACCACACCACCGAAATGAAAAGGCTACTCTCTAAACTCTTAATCTTTAAATATGTTCAATTATAAACTTGTTGGTTCTTTGATTGCTTGCTTGGTTCATTGGTGTATACTTTAAGCTTTCTCTTGTTTGAATTGTGATAAGGTTCAAGGAGGAGAAGAATGGAGTAAGCCGATGATCGTGAGACGAAGAGGAAGCACCAAGACCGGCGGTTTCAACCTTAGCCTTTGTGTTCACGACGCCTAAGGTTGAGGGGGAGTATTAGAGAGGAAGCATGAAGAAAGAGGGCGAGGCCGAGGCAAGAGAAGAGAAGCCGAGGACCGAAGCTCAAGAAGAACAAGACCTTGATTGAATTCCCCTAAAGATCATTGAGTTGGTACTCTTTTTCCTTAGTAGAGTTTTATCCCAATGGGTTTTATCTACTAAGGTTTTAATGAGGCCTCTCCTTGTATCTCCAAGTCCACACTTCACTTTGTTGTGTTTGGACTTGAGGGGGAGTGTGAATCAAGGAGAGTACTTAAGGAATTAACCTATCCTTAAGTTACTAATGGGAGAGGCGGCCTAAGGTGGTCCGGTGATAATAAAGTAAGGCCGGATGAAGATTAGTCAAGGCCGCATGTCCCGATACGAGGAACACATGAAGGAAGACCCGCGGGAAGGAAGTTGTTCGTAAAGGAAGACCCGCGGGAAGCTCTCGACCCGCGGAACGGATGTTAGAAACGCGGGACGGTACAGTGCTCGACCCGCGGAACAGATTGGCATCGAGGAAGCTCGATCCGCGGTACGAAGCAAGACGCGGGAAGCAATGCGCGGATCAGTTTGAACGTGGTCCCGCGGTTTGAAAAGAAAAGGACCACTTGAGGATAAGGTTTTGCTTTATCAAATGAAGACAAGAATTGCTTTATGAATCTGATCCAAAACCTTATCCTCTCCTCTCCTTTTCCAACGTTCACATTTCTTCTTTTTCTATATATATATGTTTTCCCTCATTTGTAAACTTTAACTTGTTCTTCATAATAAAATCAGATTACAAGTTCATATATTCAAGATGTAGAGATTAGGAGTTAATTGTGTTTAGGGTGAGATTCATTTGAATCAAACCCATATATGTTTATCTCTTCTTCTTAATCACTCCTAATCTCTTCTAATCTATTCTAAATCTCTTCGTAATCTGTCCGAATCAGTTCATGCTCTTTTGAGCTTTTCTTATGGATTCAATCTCTCTAAAGGTTGAATCTTGTGTTTATGAACACCTTATGAACCCTAAACACAAGATTCAACCTTTAGAGAGATTGAATCCATAAGAAAAGCTCAAAGGGCATGAACTGATTTGGACAGATTAAGAAGAGATTTAGAATAGATTAGAAGAGATTAGGAGTGATTAAGAAGAAGAGATAAACATATATGGGTTTGATTCAAATGAATCTCACCCTAAACACAATTAACTCCTAATCTCTACATCTTGAATATATGAACTTGTAATCTGATTTTATTATGAAGAACAAGTTAAAGTTTACAAATGAGGGAAAACACATATATATAGAAAAAGAAGAAATGTGAACGTTGGAAAAGGAGAGGAGAGGATAAGGTTTTGGATCAGATTCATAAAGCAATTCTTGTCTTCATTTGATAAAG
>CAUYWE010000166.1:0-26995 GCA_963576765.1 Draba incana | reverse complement strand
TAGTTAGGTTTAGGGTTTTTCAAGGGCTGATGATAAATTGCTAGAACTTTATTACTGTTGGGATTAATCTAATCTGAGTTCTTCACCTTGATAGTTTTAATTCTATTTTAGGATTGATCACCCTGAATTAGATATACTAGGTTGATGGACAGATGCGATAGCATTGTTGGTTAGCTGGAACGATATCATAGGCGAGCAGAATTACCTAGATGCAAAGGAATTTGGTTTAGGAATTCTGTGAACAATCAAACTTGAACTGAATGCTTGCTTAGATTCAATAGGTTTGCAAAGGAATTTGGAATCTAGGGATCTAAGGATAGATAGTTTCTGCAACGGAAGTTGATTAGCTTTACATTAGTGTTTGAGTTCAAGAACAATACTTAATAAATATCCCGACAGTAATTTAGTGCTTAATTTAGAGTCATGCCTGCGAATTACCCGATGCCTAACGCTTCGTTTCATTGAATTAAACAACAACAACCATCGTTTGCTTTCTTTTACTTATTTGCATTTACACTACACATTATTTACTTAGCATAATTTGAATATGAAATTTCATTCTGTGAATCTTTTCCCTGTGGATTCGATCCCTAAGTATTACTACGATCTCTTAATTTGAGAGAGTAGCTCAGGGTTAATTTGAGCATATCACCCTAACTCGTTGATTCGGCCCGATTGCAAGGTGAAGGCTGATTTTGGAGAAGAAAACTTGCAAGGTGCGAGGTAATATGAGGTGAACAAGTCGACTCAGTAGACAAGTTGACTCGGTGGAGCTTGATTTGATAGTGACGAGGTCTCAAGGTTGAACTAGAGAATTTGAGCTAGCAGGCTACCGTGTAAAATGAGTATGTTGTCGTAGTGATCGATTGTTACCTACTGCGAGCTACGAGTTGGTGTGTCGCGAGAGAGAGAGGAGATAGGCGAGGCGAGCCTTATTGCAGCGATGAGCTCGTGTAGCAGCGAGGTGAGTTGGTCGATTATGCTTTGCCGCGAGGTTGATTTGACGAGGTTGCAAGGAAAACGAGCTTGACTGTGAAGTGCGAGGTGGAGGTCGCGTCGTCATATTCCGTAGCTAGGTCAAGCTCGATTAATGTCAGTGAGGTTGAATTGGAGAAAAGAACAAACTTGCAAGGCATCTTTACTGAGCTCATATTATTGAGCGTTATTTATTCGGCAAAGAGAAGAGACAGATGCGAAGGGGTGGTTGTTCCGCTAGACGATAGTGAATCTCAAAGCTGCAGCAAGGTAATTTTCATGGTGGATATGAGAGCTACCAAGGTGAAATCGAGAAAGAAGGTGCTGCGAGATTGATTTAGTGCTTCAACAAGCTGGTAAGGTGAATTGGCAAAGTACGAGGTGGATGAGCTCTGTTACGACGAGGTGGACGAGCTCTGTTACGACGAGGTAATTGAGATCTGACGAGTCTCCATGAGGTGATTTCAAGCTCTTGCGAGGTGAACCATTGTAAACTCAATATCGTGCTTAAGCAATCCTGCAAGGTGATTTTAAAGCAAAGGGAGCTCGCTTCATCGATTCGAAATCGGATTTAGTCTGAAACCGTTTGATAAAGCCATTGTCCGCGAGGTAGATTTATTCGTCTGTGAGTTGTGAGCTTGGCAAGATTGATATGGGGAAGTGAGGACTTTATGATTTGGTCTCTGCGAGGTCGCAGATAAAAACTCGAGCTCGCAAGGTTACTTCAATTGTTAGCTGAGTAGTTAGCCGAGTAAGTAGGCGAGTAGTTAGCCGAATGATTAGGTGAATCATGACTTAGACTTGGTAGAGAGATTAGGTGAAGTTCCTTGAATTCCTTGGTAAGCTTGATAGAATTAGAGTCTCATGGATTTGTTCATTTTCAGAATTATGTCTTCACATAACTTGTCATATCGTGATGTTGATATTACTGTTTCAACATCTAAGTCTTAGAGAAAATATGCTGCTTTAGAGAATTCAGGGAACTCTGCATCCGCTGCTCAGCAAACTACTCTAGCTCTTCATGCTCTGTGTTTATGATGTCCTTAACGTGAGTAGAAATTCTCTCATGGTCAAAACCAAGCATAATGTTAGTGTTCCAAAGGATGTTGATGCGGACCAGGAGGAGAGCGATGTGTTTTTAGAGCAGGTGCTTTAAATCCGTATGAGGATGTAGTAAGTCAGATCTAAAAATATCTTAAGTGTAAGATGCATCACTGTGGCCAACAGGGACGGTTGTAATTGAGAAACAAGTCTAATGTAGTTGAGACTGTTGTAAATCCGTAAAGAATGTGATTGAGCTTTGTAACTATGATATAGAATAATCCATGAAGGATTTTTATGAAAATTACGAGATGACTCCAGGTATTCTGGTTTTGTTAAAACGTCAACGAAGTAATGGGAGTATACGAGTATACGTACCCCACTCCCCCCCCCCCCCTCTTTGTAAGGAGGGGGTTGCTGAACCCATCCAAAGACGAGTTGCCTACGTACCCTTTGCAGGGATCAAGTCACCCGTAGTTCCATGAAAGTACATTAGTGAGAGTTTAGAGAGGTTTTCATCGTGTCTCTGTCTATCATCGTTTTCTTCCCTCAGCTTTAGAGATTTGATTGGTAATCGGGTTTTGCAGTTTGTGCTCAGCCATGAAACACATTCGGGACTCCTTCTGACTTCCCGAATCGTCTTTGTTCCTTTGGGAGTTGGAAATTTGACACACAAGTGGTACGTCGAAGCTACTGTTTTCATTGAATTCAACCAAGGAGTTCCGATGATGACGTTGTATAGTGCTGGGTTATCGGACACAGAGAACTCTACCACCTTTGTCACGCCTTCAGCCACAACAGGTAATCTGATCGTTCCCAATGTCATAGTTGTTTGACCAGAAAAGCCAGTCAATGGTTTCGGAAATATCTTCATCTCGGATAGTGCGACGCCCATGCGCTCTAGCGTATCTTTAAAGATGATGTCTACTGTGCTTCCTCTATCGATCAGTACCCTTGAAATAAGAAAATCGGCAATCACTAACTTGATTACCAGGGATAGTTGTGTGGCCTATCGAATCCGTTTGTTTCCTCCTCTTCGAAGGGCAGCACGTCATTTGGAAACTTGAAGGGTGCTGAGAAATTGGCACTAACTTCTGCACGTCACTGGTAAGCTTTGATCGAAGAAATTGTATCAGTGCAATAATGGGATCCTCCCATTATCATTAGAATTTCTGGTATTTTTGCTACAGGTTGCGATTCTGCGTTGTTGTCTCTTCCTTGTCGAGGTGGCGCTGGAAGTTGCACATGTTCTTGTTAATCGGCGTCCGCGTCAGTGAAGTCGTCAACGCGAATGTTGTTGCCAAGTTTTCCTTCTGCAAGTCTCTTCGCGAGGCGAGCGCCTAGAACGCGGCAATTTGCAGTTGAATGGCTATGTATCTTGTGGAACTCGCAGTAAAGAGCTTCATCATAGGTATTATCACTTTGAGTATAGGTGTTGTTCCACGAACCTCCTTCGTAGCCTCGGTTGTAACTCGGATAATCTACATGATAATTATGAGCTCCTCAAAATTCTACGAATCCTGATCCTTGGTTATGTTTTTTTGCAATCGGTTGATTCTGTGCGAGAGGAGGGTTGGTAGTCTTTGCTTTCCTTGTCTTCTGAGCGAAGACCTGCTTCTGCTCCTCGTATCGTGCATGAAGCGTTCCTTGATGGAGCGCGTCCTGGATCGTAGCAGGAGGGCTTAAAACCATCTCCTCCTGGTAAGCATATCCGAACCTAAGTGCTTTTTCAAGCGCCTGTAGTGCGGAGACATTGCTTACTCCTTCCATCTTAGACAATACTCCTTTGAAGCGATCAAAGAAACTTCGTAGTGATTCGATTTCCCCTTAAAACATTGTCCAGAGATCAACGTCGGACGTGCGCTTCTCGATGAAGATCGCCTAGTGCTTTAGAAAGGCAGCAGTCACCTGGTTGAAGCTATGAATTGAGTTGGGTGAAAGTTGCGAGAACCACTACAACGCTGGTCCTTTGAGAGTCTCCACGAATAGTAGGCACTAACCAGCATCCCTTTCTCCTTCTCTGAAGCTTGCTCGTCCCATTACTACAGAAAACGCCATCAGATGTTTGGTAGGATCAGACTTTCCATCGTAAGAAGGAATCTTCATCTTTCCTCGATCAGTAATCACTGCTCTAGTTATCCTCGCTGTGAATAGAACGTTTTGCATATCCTCCAGAACTTTATCTAACTTAGGAGCGTGGCTCGTTGCTTTGTGAATTTGGGAGCGGGAGTCTCTCATCTCCGTTGTTATTCGTGCCATATCGGCTCTTATTCCTGCCATCTCTTCTTTTTGTGACTGGATCAACGCTCTACGCTCTTCTTCCAACTCAGAGCGTACCAACCAGAGAAAATCTTCTTCTTCGCCCTGAGACTCTTGGTTTTGGTCGCTGATCCGCTGCTCTGCGAGTAGGTAAGCGACGTGGAGCATGCTCATTCTCGGTATTCTCTAAGTTTATCACCGTTGTCGCCGTTTCTTGCGGTTGTGCACTTGCAGTAGGTGTGTCCAAGTTTCTCTCCACGCGTAATTCATCAGGATGATGGATGTGAGGTCTACGGATTTAGGGAGCGTTAACCGGGGTCGAAAAATCCAAGGACGTAGGATTTATTCGCCCAATGGGTCGTCTGAACATAGGATCTCTTTTGCGACCTCGGTCTGCGGTTCCGAGGACCCGTAGCTCGTCTACAGCTTTTTCTTGGTCCGTTTTTTTCTTAAGCAGCACATCTAGCATCGCTTGTAGGCCAGTTAAGAACGGAAGAGTCACCGTTGCTGGAGTTTCATGAATGATTGTGTCGTTGGTGTTGTCGCGACGCTGCTGATCGGTGATGCATCGTTCTTCGGCGATACATTGCTCTTTTGCGACGCGTTGCTGCTCGGCGGCGCGTTGCTGCTCGGCGGCGCGTTGCTGCTCGGCAACGCGTTGCTCTTCAGCAATACGTTGCTGTTCAACAGTGAGTTGTTGATCGTCGCTCGTAGCCATTGTAAGATCGGTCGTTCGTAAGCTTTTTCGAGTAAGAAAATCTCAAGTTTCCCCTTAGTCGGCGCGAAATTGTGGGAGTCGAAACTAACACGACTAAAATTTATCAAGGGTTGTTAAAGGAAAAGAGAACTCTAGGTTAAACCTTAAGAACGTAGGTTGCAATTGTTGTAAAGAAAGCTTTTATTGATGTTTTGTGTAACAAGTTGCGGATCCCCTTTACATGAGATATTTACAAGTATATATAGTTTCTGCTAGGTCCGCTATGTCGGCAGGTCTAAGTCCTCTTCCTTGGAGATTAGGAAACTTTCCTGATGTTTGCTGGGCTTTGTTAGCGAGCTCGTTCTAATTCCTCCAAGTCATCTAGGCCTAGCCCACTTCACCTTCAATGCTGACTTGACCTTAACAGACTTAACACATTTTGTTTACACTCGGACCTGTTAGCTCTGTTGCTTCGTTAGCTTCGCTATTTGTTCTAAGCATCCACCTCGTGGAGCTTGTTGACCTCATTCACCTTGCAGAGCTTGTTAATCCTTATACTTAGTTATTTCGAAAATTGATCCAGGAAGGGTGGAAATTGACCCCAACACTTGACAACTCTGGCAGCTGACCTCTACCACGACCTCGGTCTCCACGTCCACGACCTCTAGCTCCAGCGTCCATCTCTCTGCACTCATACAGAATAAGACAATAAGCTCAAGAAGTCACAATCAAATACACAACTTACCGCGGAATCATTTTAAAAGGCTGAAGAGGATGATACTAAGACTCTATTAAATTGACTAAACACAAAAATCAATTTAAACACAAAGTCTCAGACATCCAAATTCCATTGTCCTAAAACCGTCTAGGCTCTGATACCAAAATGAAACAACCAGGTTTTTTTTTTTTTTAAACCTAATAATTTCTACTGCGGAAAAACATAACCATTTAAATCAACAGAATAATCCTTAAAAATAAATAACCAATATTCCAAAATAAATATTCAATACCAAATTCAGGAATGCTCCATAAATAAGCTAGCAACCTAAAACATTCGGTTTACTAGACTAACAACAACAACACAAAACCCCTATCATCCTCTTCTTCTGCCTCGATCCCGCGGTCACATTTTTCTTTTACCTGCAACTCAAAAAGAAACCGGGAGTTACGTGAGTATTATCATAAATACTCAGTGGAGCGGTCATCCCGCCAATAGGTCATACAATTAACAGTTTATCAATAAACAGCAAGGTTATTCGTTTAATTAAAACTCCAAATTAAACAACTAAACCAATTTCCGGTTAACAATAGCTTTTAATAAAAATTTGGCAAACAGACGACGGGTGTCGATCGACACATGACATAACAAGTATCGTCTTCATTGGAAGATGTCGATCGACACAGCCTCAAGGCGTCGATCGACACTATGCTCCTGAAACCAGAACTTGAGCCTATCCTCACACGGCTCATCATGGTAACAACTCTAACTGATACAATCAAATACGATTCACACTCAAAACAGAGACAAAACATTCAAGATTACGTCAATCAACAAACAATCAATCCATCATTCAATCACAATCAATTTCTAGAATTTCCTAAGCAATTACGCACTCACCTTTGCAATTCGAAGAGGATTGATCATGAAAACGGCTAAGGACACGACGAACGCAGACTCTACAAGGCTGCAACGTCACTAAATCGCACTAGGCTCACACGGAATCACGCCACGAATGAACACCGAGCACAAACGGATGAAGGATTCACGAACACGAACGATTCACGAATTGATCCACAAACTTACAAACTCAAGGATTCTCTATGTATTTTTGTCTCTAAAACGTGGCCACAAGTCTGCTAGAGACTTATATATACGAGCCCTTGGGCAAACGCCCTTAAACCGAGCCAAACCGCGTTTAAAATTTTAACCCGATCGGTCAAAAACGCATGATGTCGATCAACACCCTAACCAAACTCCACTTATTTGGTTTCGGGATGTTACAATAATTATTTTGTCAGTTGACCATTTTTAATTTTACTTTATTTTCATTAACCTCTTTATTAAATTTTACATTATATTTATTTTCTATATATATTTTATTTTTCGTTTGCTTAGCTATGCATATCTTAAAGTTTTAAATATATATATATAATCTCTTTTATGTCATCGTTGTTTTTTATTTGTCTTAATTGAAATTTTTATTCTCTCTATTTTTTAATGGTTTATATAGTTGCTGTTTTTATGTTAACTTTCTATAATTAGTTTCGACTACTACATTTTTCCTTTTTTTAATTAGTTTAAGGGACAATCTTAGGAATGTCATCTTTAAGTTACATCCTTTCAAGAATGCCACCCTGGCAACCACTATTACAAGCAATGCCATAATTTAAATACCCAAAGGACAAAATTACCCTTCTCAGAAATTACGCGATTTTCTCTCTCTCCTCTCTTCTCTCCTCTCTTCTCTCTCTCGGCGAAATCCAGGCAATCTAGATCGGCGATTCTACTCGGAAAAGGTACAAATTTTGTGTTTGATTAGAAGAATTCTGAGTAAAAACGATTATAGATTTGCCGATTATTAGATTTTTTATTTCAATTTTGTAAATTCCTTTAGATTTCGTCGGATCTATAGTTTTCGATTTCAATCACGTTATTTTTTGTTCTAGATTACTTAGATTTTGTGATTTTTGATATCAAATTTTATAAATTGCTTTAGATTTCGTCTATCTAGTGTTTTGATTCCAACAGTAGGTTATATTTTGTTATAGATTCCTTCGATTCTTTGAAAATGGGTAAATACACTTAGATCTCGTCGATTCTATTGTTTTCAATTTCAGTCAGGGTTTATTTTGTTCTAGATTTGGTCCTTTCTAGTATTTTTGAACTCTGTTCATACCTTCATCAGTCCTTAGTTGTTTTAACAAGTTTAAAGAAGATTATAAGGTTTATGTACTAGTGTTGTGGATCTTTGTTGTATTTACTAGTTGTTTTAACAAGTTTAAAGAAGATTATGAGGTTTGTGTACTAGTATTGTGGATCTCTGTTGTATTTACTAGTTGTTTTAATAATTTTAAAGAAGATTATGAGGTTTATGTACTAGTGTTGTGGATCTCTGTTGTATTCACTAGTTGTTTTAACAAGTTTAAAGAAGATTATGAGGTTTTTAAATAGCATTATAAGTTTTGATTAACAGTGTTTTCTGTCTTGTTAAGAGTTATAAATGATGAGTCAAGATATCCCTGACATATTGGTGATACCAGACCAGATACACAAGCCTGGGTCCGAGCCAGACGATCCAGTGGTTATTCAACGACACTCAAACCTGCAGTTGGTTCACACTGTGAAAAAAATTCTAGGGCAGGATTTATTCAGTAGGATTGACAATAGTTTTCTCAATCTTATTATAACACTTGCTAACCGTGAACTCAAATTTTTCGGACAAATATTCCATTATCTGATGCAGAGGAGGCTGGTCACCAAAGGAAAAGAGATGTGGTTCAGGATTAATTGCCATCCATCTCGATTCTCCAAGAGAGAATTCGCCCTCACCACTGGTATAATCAAACTGAAAACCTTAATATTATCAACTTAAAACCATATAATCTGTTTTCCAAAAGAATACAATTGGCTTATAAATTCCTTTAAACCTTACACAGGTATTCACCGTGAAGAAATTGTGACAGAGAAACAGAAGAAAGGCAAAAATATAGAGAAAAAGCCTTACCTCTGGATGGAAGAAAACAAGTTTGTACTTGGTGATCTTCTGAATAAGTTGGAAACACAAGATATGCCAGACGAAGAAAAACTCTGCCTTGGTGCAGTAGTGTTAGTTGAAGGCATTCTGATTGCTGTCGGACCGAAAGAAAAGATTCCTCACAAAAGACTGTGTTTCGCTGCAGATTTCGATGTATATTGCTATCAGCCTTGGGGAGAATTCACTTACAATATTCTCTATGATAGCATTACAAAAAGTGGATCACATTCATGGGTGAACAAGGAGCGGTACAATGTGAAAGCATTCGTCGAAGCAATTCACTTATGGGTGTTGATTGTCGTTCCAGTCTTTGGTGACAGATTTGCACAGAAGATTCAAGGCTTAGAGAAACTATTTCCTTCCTGTTTAAAATGGCAAAAAACTAGACAACCCAGATTGGCAGAGATTGATACTCTTGCAAAAAAAAGAAGGGGTAAGTTCACAGTAATCTTCTTATAATCTGTTTTAAAAATTATAATGTTTTTTTAAAAAGCTTATAATGTACTCTTATATCTTATAATAATGTATTTTAAAAAGCGTATAATCTTCTTTAAAAAACTTATAATGTACTTTAAAAAGCTTATAATCTTCTTTAAAAACCTTATGATATACTTTAAAAAGCTTATGATGTACAAAGCTTTTTATGACTTGTATTTTTAAAAGATTATAATGTACTTAAATATCTTATAATCTTCTTTAAAAAGGTTATGATGTGTTTAAAAATCTGACTTTCTCTGTTCCAGATTGAGATTCAAACAATTGTTGGGACAAAAGACGTGAAAGAGGTTAATGTGTTAAACGCCTATCCAGAAGACTCTGATTTTTTGGACGTTATAGGCTTCGTTATGCAAGGTTATATAATGACCAAAGAAGACTGGATACGTGAATATGTATCCCTTGCAGATATTTGTGAAGGTCTAGCAAATGTTCATAAGTCTCAAGAAAATCCAAAGGAGAACTGTTATGAACACGAGAAACTCGATTACATAATCAGTATACTCGAAGGTTTGGTACGCAGGGTAAGTGTTGTAGAGACCATCTTGTGAATCACATATATCAGAAACAACACCGAAACAAAGGTTTGTGAATAATACAAACACAAAGATTATTAAAAAAAAAAAAGTTCTATAATTGTTTCTCATGTTGTTTTTCTTCATTTCTTAATAGAATAAGAGAGATGACAATCGAGAAGAAGAGAAGCAAGAAGAGGAGGTAAAAGAAACAACTAATTAGTGAAAAACCAACCTGAAGTATATATTTTTGTAATGAGTTTGGCTTTTGTAGGTTGTTGAAGAACAGATAGATAATGAAGAAGAAGATGTAAGATATTCTATCATAAAGTATAACCCGAATTTATAATTTGATATTAAACGATTCTTTGATACAGGAACAAAATGACAACATCATTGAAGATTGTACAAACAATGCTGAAGATAATGTGAACAGAACATTAGAAGATTCCATTCGTCCGACAAACACACAAGAAACAAGTTATGCTGGTGATGATGAAAACGATACAAACAATGAAGATGATACAGAGCAAAGTCCTCAAAAGAAGGTGCAAAATCATCTGCTCAAATAATGTTCAGACAACATTTAATACACTGAATAAATATACACTATGTTGCAGGATAAATCACCTACTCCAAGTTTCAATACTCCAATTTTTAACCTTTTTTCTCAAGAGAGCCCATCCGAAAAGGTAAAAGAAGATGTCAATGAGAAAAACAACGACAA
Organism: Draba incana; assembly: GCA_963576765.1. Taxonomy (NCBI): domain Eukaryota; kingdom Viridiplantae; phylum Streptophyta; class Magnoliopsida; order Brassicales; family Brassicaceae; genus Draba; species Draba incana. The sequence goes on along the minus strand of CAUYWE010000166.1, from coordinate 16,531 downwards.
GGCTACACCAGAAAAGACACAAAAAGTTTACACCAGGACACGATCAGCGGATAGAGGTAAACAAAAGGTAAGCCTCAACCTTATAATCTGATTTAAAATTACTTTAATTTGATTTACAAACTTAAAATCTGTTCCAAAATCTTATAATTTGCTTTAACTACCTTATAATGCAGAAACAGAGAAAGAGGCGTAAGATTCACCCTGAAGTTGTAACAAGGAGGAGTACACGAGGACAAATTCCCACATCCAAAAACTCATCACCATTCACAGCAGAGAAAAAAAAGCACCCGAAGGTTTACCCCTTTTTGCCAGTAAATGCGGCCAGCCTTGACAAGCTGTCTGAGTGGACAAAGTTGGGGAAAACCATGTAAGATTTTTCTCATCAAAATATTTCCTTTCATCAACACGTTGCTCGACAATAATTGTAAACAAATTGTAAACTGTAGGGAAATTAAGGATACACCTGTGAATGGAAAGTGGTTTAGTGAGATGCAGTCGCCAGGAAAAGCCTTTTCCATACAGGTACTACTACATTGATCATTGTGTTGAAAATATTTTAAAATTTGGGGGTTTTAAACAAGATTATGAGATTTTAAATTAAATTATAAGGTTTGGTAAACGGTATGTCTGTCTTTAAAAAGTTATCTTTTTTCTCATAGCATGTCGATGTAGCGCTGTTAATGCTCAAGAAGCGTCGTGAAATGTTTCCAGACCAGTTCAGTCAAGACTGTGTAAACATTCGACCTTCTTTCTTCCATGATATAGATGAGAATTTTTTTGACTTTCTTCATGACGACGAGTTTCAGTTCCACACTGACGCAATAGAAAAAGGTGTTTTGGGTCCTCAAATTTTCTTCATTTACTTGCCTTTTTTGGCGAAAGCAAAGTGTTGGGTGCTGCTCACTATCAACATCGTGCAGCAAAAAATCATTGTCACTGATTTTACTCGTACCCATCTTTGCGAGAAATCATTAATAAGGAAACTTTCAGCTTTTTCAAAAATGCTCCCATTCTTCATCCAGTTCAATAGAGGAGAAAAGATGAATACCTCAGAATTCGAAATATCATTTAACACAAAAATGCCAGCAGTAAGTTATAAGTTTTGATAGGGTTTTATTATGTCTTTGAATTCCAAAAGTGCCATATTTGATTGTTGTTTCTCCTACCAGGTCACAAATATATAGGATACAGGAATATACATGGTCAAGGTAATGGAGTGCTATGCTTTAGGGGATCTATGCTGGAACAAGTTGCAAGAAGATAACATTGAAGATCTGAGAAATAAACTAGCAGCAGATATCTTTGAAGAGTTTATCAACATCTAGAAATGTTTTTATAACAGTTTTTATCGCAATAACAAGTAGTTTATAACATGCACAATCATCTTTTTAAAAACCATATAATATATAATATGATTTAAGAAAACTAAAAAAGTTCATAATCTTATTTAAAAGAGCTAATAACCATAATCTTCTTCGAAAGAGCTCATAATATTCTTTAAATTAGTTCATAATTAAATTATAATTTGCTTGATTTTATCTTCAAAGCTTATAATGTTCTTTGAAGAGTTAAACAACATCTAGAAATGCTTTTATAAGATTTTTTAAAACCATATAATGTGATTTAAGAAAACTTAAAAAATTTCATAATCTTCTTTAAAAGAGCTCATAATGTTCTTTAAATTAGCTCATAATTAAATTATAATTTGCCTAATTTTATATACAAAGCTTATAATGTTCTTTAAAAACCTTATAATTTTAATTTAACCACCTAATCGGATTTAAAACCTTCTTTTGAATTCTTTCCAATTATCATTATGTGTTTTAAAAAACCTTATAATCTGATCAAAGCTTAGAAAACCTTAGAAAACAATTGAAGTCTTACAAATAAAAATAGGTTTTTAACAATCCAACAAAGCAACAAGAATTTCAACAAAAACATAAAACTAATAAAACGTCTTGAAAGAAACAAACATTCCATTAAAGAAATTATTAAGGAGACCGACGAGCTCTCACGTTCCTAGAGCTACCAGCTTCATCTCTTTGACGAGTTCGCCTTCTCGTAGGATTTCTTGGCCGCAAGGCTCTAGGCTGACTTATGGGACGGGTTTCAGTTGCAGTCGGAATCACACTCGCACTTGCCTGACTTCCTGAACTCTGACCTTCCTCTCTAGCACGGGTTGCAGCAGGAGGTCTTCTTCCAAGAGCAACTTGTACCTGGACCCAGCGAGCCCGCAGTTGATCCACTCGATCAGTGGAAGCAGCTATTTCCCGTGCTAAAACCGCCTCTTCTGCAAGAAGATCCGATGAATTGGCAGCCAGCACGAGATCTTGATTTAAACAAAAAATCATTTAAAAACAATGTTTGTGGAAACTATAAAATCAGAATTAGACTAACACACATGCTGACCTATGAGATATTTGCTCTTGCGCCATCTTCTCGTTCAGGAGAAACCTCATGAACTTCCTGAAAGAAATCATAAATTTGCCGTGCCGGCAACAAATTGTCTATGCCCTCTGTTTTTTTAAGACACAACAGATTTCTAAAACTAGGAAGAAATTGAAAACCTGAATATAATTAATGGTGATGATGTAAATACCTAATGGAAAGAATGGGTGTTCAGGTGAAGAATTCAGCGATGTTTGATTCACAATACGAGGGTGAAGCAAGAAAGCAGTATCCCTGAACTGCTCATCCAAGTCAAACAGAGCTTCAGGAAATGTTTCAGCCGGTACAACATCCTGTGGGACAAATCCTACATAAAAGCAAAAGTGTTAAATAACATTCATTTAAAACTTTTTTACAGTTTTATTGTTAAAATTTTCTAATGGGAACATACCTATTGGGGACCACTGGTGGCGTGTCACTCCAAGCCCTTGGTGAATGATGAAGAAGTAATTATCTTCATCAACGTTAGTATGCAACCATTGTGGAGGATCAACAGGAGAGCTTCCACCATCACGAAGCTCAAGATTAAATCTTCGAAGATTTCCTTCAACATGGACAAGACAAAAAGCATTAGCGATCATCTCTCCCGAAATGTGAAAGCCAGTCAAATCTCCCAAGACTTGCAGAGCGTGAATGAGACCCCAGGACCGGAGAACCAATTGGCTCAGAGCTATGTTCATCAGAGTGCAGTAGTCAGTCATAATCCAACAGATGTAGCGACGGAAGCCAACACCAATAACAGATTCGAAGACAGTAGTGAATATCGGGGATGGTGCAGCCGATGGAGCATATTCATGATTGCGTTCAATCCTAATTTGCTTGTGCATTGTGGCATTTTTCTTGTATGCCAAGAACAAATCATTAGGTTGTTCACCAGCCATCATAGAAAACTTGTCAAAAGAAACAAATAATTCATAAAACACAACATTATGAGGTTTTTTAAACAACAATATAAGGTTTTTTAAAATAACATAATGAGGTTTTTAAACAAGATTATGAGGTTTTTTAAACAACATTATGAGGTTTTTTAAACAACAATATAAGGTTTTTTACAAGATTATGAGGTTTTTAATTAAAAACCTCATAATCCTGTTAAAAATCTCATAATCTTGTAAACAACAATATTATGAGGTTTTTAAACAACAATGAGGTTTTTAAAACAAGATTATGATGTTTTAATATGTGTGTTTACAGTTACAAATGCGGATGTTTTAAAAGCAAAAAAAAAAAAAACCTTTCTCACAAAGCAAAAAAACACATACAACTAGGAAAGAGAAATTTCTTGATTTGATTTGTAAACACACAGACACGCAAACACTAAGAAACAAACATTTTTCTTACATTTCATTATCGTACAAACCCATTTCCACAAATATTATCCACTTAAAAACAAAGCGAAAAGTAGTGATTCACGAAAACAGTACCAAAAATTTCAACACAGAACAAAAAAATTTCAAAATAATTCACACTAATTTTCAAAAAAAAATCCATTTCGCTACTAATAAAAGCCATTCCCACCACATTTCCCCAAAAATCGTTATTCAGAATAAAAATTAGGGTTTTAGATAGATCTGACAGTCACATAGAAAGATGTGGAAAAAATTAGGGTTTTTCCAAAACATTTCCAAAAAACAGATTTTTCTACACAACAAGACTCAAAACAAAGTGAAATAGATGTAGATTGTATCGATAATGTAATACTTACAAGATTTTCAACGATGAAGAAGATGAAAAGGATTTTGGCTCTTTGTATTCCTCTGTTTCTCTGATGAAAAAGCAACTGATGTGAAAGGACGTGTTAGACAAAAAGAGAGAAAATGAAGAGTTTATAGCATTTAAGACGGTTACTGAAAGAAAATGGGCTTTTTTATTTTTAATAACCGTATATATTCCATATTTAGGCTTCTAATGGGTTTCTAATGGGTTTCTAATGGGACCTTCTATATGAATGAAATGTTTTAATAACTGTTGATTACCTATAATCAGATTTTACAAATGTTCATAATCCGATTTAAAAAAAGATTTAAAAACAGAAGTATATAGAGAATTAACTTTATAATTTGATTTAAAGATTTTTTTTAATCAAATTATGAGATTTAAACTTACATTTTAGTCTGTGTATAAACCAATTGAATTTCACAGGTTTTTTCCCATATTCCAGCAAATGGTTATTAAAAGAATATAATGAATATTTTTAAATAAGAGATAATAGGTAGGTATTACTTTTAAATAAGATTATAAGGTCCACTTGATTCAAAAATAAACCAAAAAGCCCCACAATATCTATTAAACCGAACATAGACGGTTATGAATAAGGCCCACTATAATTTAACGGTTATGAATATGGCTCACTTTAATTTAACGGTTATGAATATGGCCCACTATCGTTTTCAATATAATAACCTTAAAAAGCAACAAAAATGACAAAAAACCGTTTGTCTTCTTCTATTTCATCATCTTCTTCTCTGCGACTCTCGAAGAACACTGATACAGAGAATCAAATCTGCAAAATCGAAAGGTAAAATCAACTTGTTACCAACTTTACCCATTTTCGTTACGGATTAGTTGTAATTTGGGAAGTAGTAGTAATTTCCTGAGTAACTGAAATTATGATTTTCGTACAGTATCTGAGTTTTACTTGTATGAAATTCGTTTGAAATTATTTCGATTCACTGATTTTTTATTTCAAACTTTATAAATTGCTTTAGATTCGTTGATCTGTGATTTTTGATTTCAAGCAGGCTATATTGTTTTCTAGATTTCTTCAATTCATTGAATTTTGATTTCAAAATTCGTAAATAGCTTTATATTTTCTCGATTCTATGGTTTTTCGATTTCAATAAGAGTATATTTTGTTCTAGATTTCGTCAATTCTATTATTTTGGAACTCTGCACATACATTCACGATGTTTTTAATCAAGTTTAAAGAATATTAGGAGGTTTTTTAAGAAGATTTATCAAAATTTAGAGAAGGTTATGAGTTTTTTTAAATAACATTATAAGAATTACTTAACAGTATTCTGGATCTCTGTATTGACTAGTTGTTTTGGTTTCTTTTGCAAATTTACACAATGTCTGCAGATAAATTGATTTTGCCTCAAAAGGTGGAGAACAAAGAAGATATCGACGTAGCAATAAATCTCCATTGTTTTAAAAAACAATCTATAAATAGGGTAAAGGCAGCAATGGGAGATAATTGCTTTAATATTCTACGAAAGACACCATTCTGGCTGATCATTCAGTTTTTATTGCAAGATAAAGCTCCCTTCTATAGAAACATTGTCACTTTTATGATGGGACGAAGATTGGTAACAAGCAATGAAGATGAGTTGTGGTTCGTTGTTGCACAACAACCAATGCGGTTCTCGCTTAGAGAGTTCTTGCTGATAACAGGTCTGCCCAATGAAGACAGAAGAGCAAACAGGATGGACGACATGCTTATCGATGCTTGGATGGAGAAGAAGCAAATGAATTTGCAAGGTTTGCTGAAGTATTTGGAAAATAACAAAGATGTGTTGACTGATGATTAGAAACTTTGGCTAGGTTTGTTTTAAATCCTCATTATAACTCTGTTTTAGAACCTTTTAATCCTGTTTAAAGATAACTATAATACTGTTTTTTCATGCAGGTACTTTCATCATAGTGCAGGGCACAGTGCTAGCAATTAATCCCAATTCAAAGATGACAAACATTGAAATGCAAAAAGCAGGGTCTTTCGACATGTTTTGCAGCTTCAACTGGGGAAGTTTGGCCTACCAATCTCTGTTGGGTAGTTTGAAAGATATGGCACTTAAGACTAGCCTTCAACAGCATACTCTTCCAGAGTTTGTGTTTGCATTTAAGCTCTGGGTTTTAACTTTGATCGAATTTCTCGGAAGAGAGTTTGGTAGAAGAGAACATCTTCATCGTCGACCACTGATACTGCAGTGGAAAGAGACAAGATACCAAAGACTTCAACAATTAGTGAACATTGCAAATGACCTTCAGGTACAATTTTATACTAATTTACATTATACGTTTTTTAAACGAAATTATAAGGATTTTTAAATCATATGATAAATTATAACGTATTGTATGGTTTTAAACTTGATTATAAGGTTTTTAAAGGAAATGGTATGCTCAAAGTTCAGACTGTCATTAGTGACCGTCAAGAGTACAGAGAGTTGTTCAATCCTTACAGTAGTGAAGAAGACAAGAATTTGTTCGATCTTGTCAAACTTATTGTGGAAGAACATTACAGATTAACAAAGGATGACTGGAATCGAGGATGGATAGATGTTTGTACTGTCCGTAAGGGGAAAGCAGTGGCAGGACATGGAAGCAACGTTGCGAGAGAAGCAGGAGATGGAAGTAATGTTGCAAAGAAAAGGAAAAGCAGTTTTGGAGGCACCGACGCTGGGAGTACGAGGCGAAGATGGATTTCTGTTGATGACAAACTTGATATAATAATCAATATTTGTCATCAGTTGAATACTCGGTTGGACGTGATTGAACCATACGTGAAGAAGATGATAAATGAAAGTGAAACAGAGGAGCTGGTAAAACAAAAATTAAAAAATGTAAACATATTTTATTGTAAAATGTCCTTCCTATTTTTAATCAAATTGTATAGTTGTTTTCGCATGCTGAAGATCTTTCACGCAAAGAACCAGAAGCAAACAGAAATAAAAATACGGTACACTAATCTTATTTCGTTTTTGGACTACATACAATTTGAACTACTAATCTTCACAAGTTTTTTTATTTTTTTTGCAGGCTAGTGAACCTCAAACCCAAGAAGAGTTTGAGAAACAGAATAAGGTATATACATACACAAACTCTAAATTTTTGCCTTCGTTAATGTTTTTTTTGTTCGATTTTAGGGATGATTATAAGATTTTTAAAGTCGATTATGAGGCTGATCAAAGTGGATTATGATGTTTTTCAAGTGGATTATAGGGATGATTATAAGGGTTTTAAAGTTGATTATGAAGTTTTTAAAGTGGATTATAAGGTTTAGTTACAGTGGATTATAAAGTTTTTTGGAGCATTTTCTTCTGCAGAATCAAGAAAAGGGTGCAGAGGATTCTGAGGGTGCAGAGGATTATGAGGGTGCTGAGGGTGCAATGGATGCAGAGGATGCAATGGATGCAGAGGATGATACAACAACTCAAAACAACGAGGAAGACACAACCATTCCTGTATGAAAATTATCTTCACTAAAATAGTTAATTCTAATCTACCTTATCGTACATTTTTAAAATTCTTTACATTTTTTTACAATTAGATTGTTGAAGAAGTAGAATTCGATGCTGAAGAAGAGAAAGAAGAAGAGGAAGAAACAGATGGACAAAACGATGAACCAAACTATGTGGTTGTGTCTGATGATGAAATAAACCAAGAGCACCAAGAGCACCAGGAGCACCAAGAGCACCAGGAGCCACCGCTGAGACAGGAATTAACTACTAAGGAAAAAGATGATATTGATGCCGAGGTGAATAAATGGTTGGCAGAGGATATTAAACCTTTTTTCAACTTCTGTAATATAATGAGGAATTTACACAAGGTATGTTGTGGAAGCTCTTTTTTAATAAGTCAAAGTATCTTTATCAGTTATACATATTTCAAAATGTTTTTTTCAATGTTTCAGATTCTTTGGCTTTCTGCATTAGATAAATGGGAGGAATTCAGACCTATTTGGGGAAAAACTGACAGGAAAGTTACAGAAAACGATGTGAAGAAGTTGAAGGGAAAGGCATTGCTCATTACTCACCCGGATAAAGTGGGTGACCCTGATCCAAAAATCTGTTACAAGGCATTGAAACTTACCAAGGGTATCAATGTAAGTGGTTATTATTTTTTATTTTTTTTGATAAAGCAAAATAAAAAAAAAATCTATTTCATCTCTCATAATTATTTCTTTCATTGCCATTTTTTCAGGCTGAATGGGTGAATTGGAAGAAGCAAATATGAGAAGACTGAATGGAACTAGGACACAAGTTGTAACATTGTTTATTTTAATTATCGTAGGACATAGCTAACTTACCATTTAGATTTTATTCAAACGTTGTTTCTGATATCTGAAATTCTATTTTAGATTCTGGTGTTTTGAAATCTCATTTTGCAAATTTGAAAAATCCTCACAATCTTCTTTAATAACCCTCATTATCTTCTTGAATAAATCTCATAATATTCTTTTAGAACCTCATAATCGTCTTTAATAATCCTCATAATCGTCTTTAATAATCCTCATAATCGTGTTCAAAAAATAATATTCTTCTTTTAGATTGTCACAAATTCAAAAATTTGCTAACCCAGTCAACAAAAAAAAATCTATACCCTAATGTATAATTATTAACCCAAATGGTCCATAAACTTAAGTACAAATGTTTTTTAAAATTGGCTAAATCATTTTTGAAAATTCTCATAATATTCTGAAATAAACCTCATAATCTTTTTAAATCATACAAAATCTTCTTTTTATTTTCATAATCTTCTTCAATAACTTTTAAATAAAGATTATATGAATAAACGGTTAAGGCCCACTATCCATTAAAGGTTTTGAATAATACCCACTATCATTTATAACTGTTATAACGTGAATAAAACCAAAAAGAAAAAGCCCAGGTGAAAATAGCCCACAAATGCAACAATAAGAAGCCTTAAAAAGCTACAAAACGACAAAAAAAAAACCATTCCTCTTCTTCTTTATCTTCTTCTTCTCGGAGACTGCGAAGAGACGTTCGAAGAACACTGGTACAAGAATCAAATCTGAAAATCGAAAAGGTAAAATCGCAGGTTCGGCACTATTTTTCTTAAGAATGTACGTATTTGTGTTTAGAATGATTCAATTTCAAAATTTCATTTTTCAAAACGAATAAAATTGCAGATTTGTCTAGGGTTTATACATATCGCTTACTTAGTTTTTCTTTTTCTGCAAAAAATTACCGTCTCTTCTCATTTTCGACATTAGATTATACTGGGTTTGTTATTAACATCTGGATTCAAGTAATTTTTGGAGGAAAAATTGTTTTTTTCTCTAGGGTAGATGCAAATTGGCTTCTAACATTCTGATTTTCTGGCTAAAGTTATCTAATTTCCACATTTTCAACATGGATTGAGTAATTTTTGCAGAAGTTAATTGAAATGTTGTTTCTGAAGAACTGAAATTAGGGTTTCTGTACAGTATATGGGTTTTTGTTGTGTGAAATTGTTATGAAATATTTGTGAAATTGTTGTGAATGTTTAGGTTTATGTGGTGTCAATTTATCTTAAGAATTGATTATAAGGTTTTTTAAAGTCCATTATGACAGATGTGTTTTTGATTTCTTTTGCAGATTTCCAAAAAAATTGCTTTAATGAAGTTGATATTGCCTAAAAAAACGTTGATCCAAAATGATGAGAGAGCACTGAATCATTATTGTTTTAAGAAAAAGGCTATAAACAGGATAAAGTTAGCAATGGGCGACAAATGCTTCGATCTCTTACAACAAACTGTTTTCTGGCCAATGGTTGAGTTTATGCTTCAAGACAAAGTCCCATTCTCGAAAGCAATACTGACTTTTATGATGAATCAAAAGCTGGAAACAAACAGAGAAGACGAATTGTGGTTTGTTGTTGGATTACAACCAATGAGGTTCTCGATTAGGGAGTTCATGCTAATGACAGGTCTCACAAACGAAGATAAATCAGCAAACAAGGTGTATGAAATGATTGTTGATGATTGGATGGAGATAAAACCAATCTCTTTGCATGGTTTGCTTTATTATTTGGAGGACAATGATATGAGTGAAGATCAGAAGCTTCGACTAGGTTTGTTCTAGAACCTCATAATCATATTTAAAAATTTCTATCATACTGTTTTATAGTTTGTTTTTAATCAATTTTAGAACCTCATAATCATATTTAAAAATATGTAGTGTACTGTTTTAAAGTTTGTATTTCATTCAAGTACTTACATTACAATGCAGGGGATTGTTCTAGCAATTAATCCCAATCAAATCCTGTCGAAAGAAGAAATGGTAATAGGAGGCTCATTCGAAAAGCTATGCAGCTACAATTGGACAAAATTGGCATACGAGACAGTGTTGAAAAGTTTTAACAACATTAGCTTGAAGAACATAAAGCAGTTCTCTTTGGAAGGGTTTATGATGGCGTTTCAGGTGTGGGTTTTAACTTCAGTCAAAGAATTCGGTCAAGAGTTTGGAAGAAAAGAAAATCTTCATCGTGAACTGTTGATTTTGTAATGGAAAGAAACAAAAGCACCAAGGCTTGCACAATTGATAAACATTGCAAACACCCCCCAGGTAAAACAACTTTTCCTTAGACGGTTTTTAAAGACGATTATGAGCTCCTGTAAAGAAGATTATGAGGCCTAAAGAACATTATATTGCTTGAAATCTGATTGGTTTGTAAGCTGACTGTTGCAAAAACATTTTTTTTTCTCAGCTCCATGTTTAGACTATCATTGGTGACCGTCATGAGCACAGAGACTTGTTCAATCCTTACTTTAATGATGAAGACAAGAATTTGTTTGAACTTGTCAAACTAATAACGGAAGCACATTACAAGCTAAAGCAAGTTGACTAGAATCAAGGATGGATAGACATTGGCACTATCCGTAAGGGGAAAGCAGTGGCAGGAAGTGAAAGTAATATCCCAAGGGAACCAGGAAGTGGAAGGAACGTTGCGAGGGCACCGAAGGAAGTAGGAGGTTCCTCGTTCGAAAATGTTGGAAGGAAAAGGAGAAGGAGTTTTGAAGGCACCAAAACTAGGAATTCACGGCGCAGATGGATGTCTGTTGACGACAAACTTGACATGATAATCAATATGTCTAATGCATTGAATGATCGCTTCGACATTATCGAACCATATATAAGGCAAATGATTAATGAGCAGCAGGTAAAACACAAATAAAAAATGTAAACATATTCTTATTGTAAAAGTCTTTTATGTTACTCACATTGTATAGTTGCTTTCGCAGGCCAAAGATCAGTCACGCAGAGAAACAGAAGCGAACAGAACGGTATACTTAACAACTCCATTTTTGAACTGCATACAATTTGAACGACTAATGTTCAAAAGTTTATTTTTGTATTTTGCAGGGTACTGAACCACGAACCCAACCCGCTAACTCTGACGACTCGAGTGATTCTGCAGAAGTTATTTTTGATGAAGAAGAATTTCAAAAATAGATGAGGTATCTATATATAAAAAACTCTCTTCAATAATGTTTTTAAAGTTGATTATAAGATTTATTTAAAGACTGTAGATTATGAGATTGTTTAAAGTTTTTAAAGGTGATTATAATGTTTTTAAACTAGATTATGAGGTTGGTTGTAGTTGATTATAAGATATGTTTAAAGTATATTATAAAAACTTTTGGGACCATTTTCTTATGCAGAATCGACAAGAGGATGATGCAAAGGATGCTGAGGGTGCGAAGGATGATACAAATGAAGACACAACCATTCCTGTATAAAAATTGCCTCCACTAAAATAGTTAATTCTAATCCACCTTCTTATACATCTTTGAAATTTTTTACATTTTTTTTACAATTAGGTTGTTGAAGAAGTAGAAATCTGATGCGGAAGAAAAGAAAGAAGACAAACAAGAAAACAAAGAAACAGACGGATACAACGTCGATCCTAACTATCCAAGCTATGTGTTTCTTTCTGAAGATAATGAGCAGGAGGCACCGGCTGAATCACCCCAAGAGTAGCCCAATGAATCGACCCAAGAGCAGCCCGATGAATCGATACAAGAACAACTCGATGAATCGGACCAAGAGTACTCATCGATGAATCGATGAGGCCTAAAGAACATTATATTGCTTGAAATCTGATTGGTTTGTAAGCTGACTGTTGCAAAAACATTTTTTTTTCTCAGCTCCATGTTCAGACTATCATTGGTGACCGTCATGAGCACAGAGACTTGTTCAATCCTTACTTTAATGATGAAGACAAGAATTTGTTTGAACTTGTCAAACTAATAACGGAAGCACATTACAAGCTAAAGCAAGTTGACTAGAATCAAGGATGGATAGACATTGGCACTATCCGTAAGGGGAAAGCAGTGGCAGGAAGTGAAAGTAATATCCCAAGGGAACCAGGAAGTGGAAGGAACGTTGCGAGGGCACCGAAGGAAGTAGGAGGTTCCTCGTTCGAAAATGTTGGAAGGAAAAGGAGAAGGAGTTTTGAAGGCACCAAAACTAGGAATTCACGGCGCAGATGGATGTCTGTTGACGACAAACTTGACATGATAATCAATATGTCTAATGCATTGAATGATCGCTTCGACATTATCGAACCATATATAAGGCAAATGATTAATGAGCAGCAGGTAAAACACAAATAAAAAATGTAAACATATTCTTATTGTAAAAGTCTTTTATGTTACTCACATTGTATAGTTGCTTTCGCAGGCCAAAGATCAGTCACGCAGAGAAACAGAAGCGAACAGAACGGTATACTTAACAACTCCATTTTTGAACAGCATACAATTTGAACGACTAATGTTCAAAAGTTTATTTTTGTATTTTGCAGGGTACTGAACCACGAACCCAACCCGCTAACTCTGACGACTCGAGTGATTCTGCAGAAGTTATTTTTGATGAAGAAGAATTTCAAAAATAGAATGAGGTATCTATATATAAAAAACTCTCTTCAATAATGTTTTTAAAGTTGATTATAAGATTTATTTAAAGACTGTAGATTATGAGATTGTTTAAAGTTGATTATAATGTTTTTAAACTAGATTATGAGGTTGGTTGTAGTTGATTATAAGATATGTTTAAAGTATATTATAAAAACTTTTGGGACCATTTTCTTATGCAGAATCGACAAGAGGATGATGCAAAGGATGCTGAGGGTGCGAAGGATGATACAAATGAAGACACAACCATTCCTGTATAAAAATTGCATCCACTAAAATAGTTAATTCTAATCCACCTTCTTATACATCTTTGAAATTTTTTACATTTTTTTTACAATTAGGTTGTTGAAGAAGTAGAAATCTGATGCGGAAGAAGAGAAAGAAGACAAACAAGAAAACAAAGAAACAGACGGATGCAACGTCGATCCTAACTATCCAAGCTATGTGTTTCTTTCTGAAGATAATGAGCAGGAGGCACCGGCTGAATCACCCCAAGAGTAGCCCAATGAATCGACCCAAGAGCAGCCCGATGAATCGATACAAGAACAACTCGATGAATCGGACCAAGAGTACTCATCGATGAATCGATGAGGCCTAAAGAACATTATATTGCTTGAAATCTGATTGGTTTGTAAGCTGACTGTTGCAAAAACATTTTTTTTTCTCAGCTCCATGTTCAGACTATCATTGGTGACCGTCATGAGCACAGAGACTTGTTCAATCCTTACTTTAATGATGAAGACAAGAATTTGTTTGAACTTGTCAAACTAATAACGGAAGCACATTACAAGCTAAAGCAAGTTGACTAGAATCAAGGATGGATAGACATTGGCACTATCCGTAAGGGGAAAGCAGTGGCAGGAAGTGAAAGTAATATCCCAAGGGAACCAGGAAGTGGAAGGAACGTTGCGAGGGCACCGAAGGAAGTAGGAGGTTCCTCGTTCGAAAATGTTGGAAGGAAAAGGAGAAGGAGTTTTGAAGGCACCAAAACTAGGAATTCACGGCGCAGATGGATGTCTGTTGATGACAAACTTGACATGATAATCAATATGTCTAATGCATTGAATGATCGCTTCGACATTATCGAACCATATATAAGGCAAATGATTAATGAGCAGCAGGTAAAACACAAATAAAAAATGTAAACATATTCTTATTGTAAAAGTCTTTTATGTTACTCACATTGTATAGTTGCTTTCGCAGGCCAAAGATCAGTCACGCAGAGAAACAGAAGCGAACAGAACGGTATACTTAACAACTCCATTTTTGAACTGCATACAATTTGAACGACTAATGTTCAAAAGTTTATTTTTGTATTTTGCAGGGTACTGAACCACGAACCCAACCCGCTAACTCTGACGACTCGAGTGATTCTGCAGAAGTTATTTTTGATGAAGAAGAATTTCAAAAATAGAATGAGGTATCTATATATAAAAAACTCTCTTCAATAATGTTTTTAAAGTTGATTATAAGATTTATTTAAAGACTGTAGATTATGAGATTGTTTAAAGTTGATTATAATGTTTTTAAACTAGATTATGAGGTTGGTTGTAGTTGATTATAAGATATGTTTAAAGTATATTATAAAAACTTTTGGGACCATTTTCTTATGCAGAATCGACAAGAGGATGATGCAAAGGATGCTGAGGGTGCGAAGGATGATACAAATGAAGACACAACCATTCCTGTATAAAAATTGCATCCACTAAAATAGTTAATTCTAATCCACCTTCTTATACATCTTTGAAATTTTTTACATTTTTTTTACAATTAGGTTGTTGAAGAAGTAGAAATCTGATGCGGAAGAAGAGAAAGAAGACAAACAAGAAAACAAAGAAACAGACGGATGCAACGTCGATCCTAACTATCCAAGCTATGTGTTTCTTTCTGAAGATAATGAGCAGGAGGCACCGGCTGAATCACCCCAAGAGTAGCCCAATGAATCGACCCAAGAGCAGCCCGATGAATCGATACAAGAACAACTCGATGAATCGGACCAAGAGTACTCATCGATGAATCGATGAGGCCTAAAGAACATTATATTGCTTGAAATCTGATTGGTTTGTAAGCTGACTGTTGCAAAAACATTTTTTTTTCTCAGCTCCATGTTCAGACTATCATTGGTGACCGTCATGAGCACAGAGACTTGTTCAATCCTTACTTTAATGATGAAGACAAGAATTTGTTTGAACTTGTCAAACTAATAACGGAAGCACATTACAAGCTAAAGCAAGTTGACTAGAATCAAGGATGGATAGACATTGGCACTATCCGTAAGGGGAAAGCAGTGGCAGGAAGTGAAAGTAATATCCCAAGGGAACCAGGAAGTGGAAGGAACGTTGCGAGGGCACCGAAGGAAGTAGGAGGTTCCTCGTTCGAAAATGTTGGAAGGAAAAGGAGAAGGAGTTTTGAAGGCACCAAAACTAGGAATTCACGGCGCAGATGGATGTCTGTTGATGACAAACTTGACATGATAATCAATATGTCTAATGCATTGAATGATCGCTTCGACATTATCGAACCATATATAAGGCAAATGATTAATGAGCAGCAGGTAAAACACAAATAAAAAATGTAAACATATTCTTATTGTAAAAGTCTTTTATGTTACTCATATTGTATAGTTGCTTTCGCAGGCCAAAGATCAGTCACGCAGAGAAACAGAAGCGAACAGAACGGTATACTTAACAACTCCATTTTTGAACTGCATACAATTTGAACGACTAATGTTCAAAAGTTTATTTTTTTATTTTGCAGGGTACTGAACCACGAACCCAACCCGCTAACTCTGACGACTCGAGTGATTCTGCAGAAGTTATTTTTGATGAAGAAGAATTTCAAAAATAGAATGAGGTATCTATATATAAAAAACTCTCTTCAATAATGTTTTTAAAGTTGATTATAAGATTTATTTAAAGACTGTAGATTATAAGATTGTTTAAAGTTGATTATAATGTTTTTAAACTAGATTATGAGGTTGGTTGTAGTTGATTATAAGATATGTTTAAAGTATATTATAAAAACTTTTGGGACCATTTTCTTATGCAGAATCGACAAGAGGATGATGCAAAGGATGCTGAGGGTGCGAAGGATGATACAAATGAAGACACAACCATTCCTGTATAAAAATTGCCTCCACTAAAATAGTTAATTCTAATCCACCTTCTTATACATCTTTGAAATTTTTTACATTTTTTTTACAATTAGGTTGTTGAAGAAGTAGAAATCTGATGCGGAAGAAGAGAAAGAAGACAAACAAGAAAACAAAGAAACAGACGGATGCAACGTCAATCCTAACTATCCAAGCTATGTGTTTCTTTCTGAAGATAATGAGCAGGAGGCACCGGCTGAATCACCCCAAGAGTAGCCCAATGAATCGACCCAAGAGCAGCCCGATGAATCGATACAAGAACAACTCGATGAATCGGACCAAGAGTACTCCGAAAGCCC
>CAUYWE010000165.1:0-20413 GCA_963576765.1 Draba incana | reverse complement strand
GAAATCTTTCAAGAATTCAGCAACAGAGGTAGGTATATGTTTCTTTAGGAGGAAGGAATCTCTTTTTTTGTTTACATATGTTTTTGTATTGTAGGTTGAGACACGAGATAGGTACTAAATTGATATCTTGTTTTGCCTATAGAAGAACAAGGAGGTGGTCAAGAGTAATGGGATACACATTTGCGTTAAGGGATTCGATGCTTCCCTTCCTACGGATGCCATCAAGACCGCATTGACTGACCATTTTGCTCCATGTGGAGTAATCTTCCAAGTTTTGGTTCCCAGACAGTGTCGAACCAGTAGTGCTTCCAATGGGTTTGTTCCTCTGACTCAAAAAATTAAACACAAACCACAAGCAAGTTTGACTCTGTTTCTTTACAGATATGCTCACGTTGGCATTAGGACAAGAGATCCTGACAAGGCCTTAGCACTCGATGGAAGTTTGTTGGGAGGACGGAGGCTTGAGGTTAGGAGGGCTTTACTTGGTCGTCCTGGCGATAATTTAGGGTGTAAAACTTGTCCTCTTGTTTTAATGGACGGGTTCTTTAATCGTAACAAAGGTTTCGTGAGTCCGGAGAACTTACTTCAATTCAAGAAGAGGTGCTCAGAGGCATTGACGCAAGATCCTGAAAGGGTCAATGGAGCAATCAATGAAGAAGAGGTGCATCAATCCAACAATCAATGAAGAAGGCCAACCTCCTCTTAATATTTATCCTTGTTTATCCAATAGCTACATAAAACTTTCTATCCTATATTTTGAGTGCTGTGCTATAACAAAACCTCTAGTTTAAGTGTCTTTCTAATTTAGTAAATCCGAGTACATTTAGTTGACTTGGGCTCAAGTTTCCATATCGCTACAGACAATGATCATCTTATATACACAAGACATTTACCTGTTTCTCTTGGTTAGACAAGCAAGCACCAAACAAACTCCCTGATCTAAGACACTAGTCTTGGAGGCATTGATTCGATTGATGAATCCAAATTCTTGGAGAAACAGCAACCAGCCTTTTCTATGTGTGCTTGTGCGCGGTTCAATCCGCGACAATGGATCGAGATTTTGCCTAAAGGGTTCGATGAAAACCTCCCAAGGTATGTGTAAAATCGTGAAATGAGCACCTCGGATCGAGGTTTAGCTCACCGTGCAACAGGCGGATGCTTGACACTTTGTGAATGGAACTCGACGATTGTGAGCATATGCGAATCTAATTTGAATGATATGCAAACCTTCTTTTGGGGACCAAAGCCTGTGTGCATTGGCAATCCAGAAAGAAAGCTCACGCATATTCCCAAGTTATACATAGACTCATATTTTTAAGTAAGAAAAAAAACTTAAATTATAGCATACGAACTCCAACTTCCTTAATGAACTCAAATCAATTACGAAGTTATATTATTCCAAAATACATAAGCATAGATTGATTTTTTTTCCCCATCACATTAAGCTTTGAATAAAGGATGACAAAAAAGAAAAAAGAAGAAAAGAAAAAAAAGAGCTTCCACAAATTTTATGTTCCCGGAGCCAGAACCGTGCCTATAGGCTTAGGAAAAAGGCATTCGCCTTGGACCCCCAAATAATTTAGAAATTTAAAATATTAGTCATAGTGTACTGGTTATACAAAATTTGGTTAGTCTACCCTAATATCCCCACCTAAGTTTCAAACTCCAAAATTTTCCTAAATTTTTCCTATAAGATATTTTTTCAGTGTTATTATTTGTGTTTTTAGCAGTATTATTGTTTATTTATTAAAACTTTAAGATTTATATTCTTCTTTTTATGATTTCACGTATTTTTTTCTTCCAATTTTTTTTTTGTTTTTTCAATTTCAAATAAATTCCTCCTATTCATTATTTTATGTTAGTGGTGTGATTTTGCTTTTAATTTTTCTATCAATTTTTTATTTTGTTATACTCATGTCTCTTTATGACAAACACCAACTATTTATTTAGTGTTCCCATTATATTAAATTTACTTATTGTTTTTGATTTTGCTAAATGATTGAACCTATTTTATAAAAAAGGTTGAATAACTTGGCTATCATATATACAGAAAAGAGTTGGGTTCGGCAATTTTTTTATGAAAGAGTTCATAGAAAAATATTTTTTTTAATATTTATATTTTTGTTAACATTTTAGATTTTTTTATTGGTTTTAGACTTTATTTATCATCATTTTTCAATTAATTAATTTTATGGTTTAAAACTACCGTTAAAAACATCATTGAAAAGGTCACGTTTTTTAATTTGTCTTGGGCCTCTATAAGTCTTGGCACGGCACTGGCCGGAGCCATCTCTTCTTCCGTCCATATCAACTCTCTCGTAATCAGAACAAAACGGGAAACAAATGTAGTTGGTGCGTTCTTCATTTATTTGAATGGTCTTCAATTTCTTTGTGTTTGTATTGTAGAAACAAATACGATAACGATCCCTACTATTCAGCGTTACGACGTCGTTGCTTGGAGTCCACAAAACATCATCTCTTAGCCCCAGGTTTTTAACATCTTTCACTTTTACCCACGACTTTTCAAAACTGCTCTTTAAAACCCATAACCGGATGAATCCCTCTCCATAACCGGACCACGAAAAACACCTAACTTCCCTTCGTATCTGACCAATTTTGGAGAAACACCGAACTTGGGAGTTTTGAAGAAAGACCAAGTTTCGGTTTTGAGACAGAACCGGATCACATTGTCATCCCAAGATAACCAATGCAAGAATCCAGAAGCTTGTACCGGTTCTGAAAAAAGAAGACCGTCGGTTTTTGGTAGACGCAAATTTTTCATTCTCTTCCATATGAATGTGCCGGAATCGAAAACTTCGCATGGGAATATTCTACGACTCCGACGTAACCAAGAGAGCCGAAGTATTTTATACCGGAAAGGGTTTGATCCGATGACCGCTAAACGCCTAAACCGTATGAAACACCTAGATTATGCATTGTTGGTTTCGGTATGATCTGATATTGTTTTGTTGTTGGTTTGCATATATACGATGTAATCCGGTGCACTTGGTCCTGTTTCATTAAGACAAAGTAAAATCCCGTGACTTGCGTCACAAGCTTTGATCTTTGCTTTGCCTTGTGGTAGAAATTCGAACGAGACTTGGTTGTTTCCGGAATCTTTCATCTCGTGGACAAAACCGGTTTGAAGTTTGTATCCTCTTTCGATGTCTTTCACGACGAGGTATCCGGAAATAGAATTGGTTCTATGGAGATTGAGGTTGAGAAACCAAGACTCGTAGGTTTTCTTGTTGCACTCTTTGTTCAGAATCCTTGATTTTCCGATCTCTGACGTCGGAAAACGAGAGAGAATCTCTAAGATCATGTCTTGATTTATCACCGGAGAAGTCATGGTTTAGTCGAAGTTGAGGAACTATCGATCACTCAATAGGGGAAAAAGAAAAAATCGGAGTATTAATAGAGAACATCACGAAGTGTACGTTCGTGTATGAGTTCGTATTTATATTGTATGGATCCTTAACTGTTTAGGAAAAGTCACCAATGAAACTGTTTAGGAAAAGTCACCAATGTTTTCCTTTTTCTTAGGGCATGTTCCCGTGAGACTGGTATAAAAAATTAATAAATTTCTTATTTTTACTCAATTTTACTCAAAAAACATTTTCTCTTTTTATTTTACTCAACTTTTATTAATTTTATATTTAAAAACACCCACTTCCTCCTATTCATACCCACAAATGTATCAATCCATTGATACACTCTCTCCAATAATATCAACAATCTCTTTTTTTTACTCAAATTTTATTAATTTTATATTTAAAAACACCCCATTTTTTTACTCAAACACACTCTCTTTCTTCCTATTCCTCAAATTTTAATAATTTTATATTTTATGATACCCTCAAAGTTTCACCGCTAAACATGCTCTTTATGTTTAAGAGCATGCACACCAAAAATTTTATGCCAAAAAATCAATCTCAACATTTCATTATTAATAAAAATTAAATAAAACCTAACTAACTTCTTCCCTCTCCATAAGGGTATAATTGTCCAAAAATATATTGGACTCTCCCCAAAGTCTCTCTCTAGTGCAAAGTGTGTTAAAGTGTGACAAGTTTAGCCCAAAGTGCCTATACATGTAATCAACCCCTTTTCACCATGCATGAAACGACGACGTTTTAATCGAAACACACCTTAATCAGAACTCTAATTAATGAAACACGAAACTCGCGGGAACACTTCATATATGCCTCCCAAGTCCCAAAGATTCGGAACAAGAACCAAATCAACCTGACCAAAAAACGTTACACTTTGCAGTTAATAAAATTTTCCAGAGAATTTGATTTCTGCTCTCTATGCAAAAACCGTTACAGAGAGACAGCGAAAATCATTTGGAGAAAAATTTCAAAGGAATTTAGAAGCAAACCAAAAGAGAAATATTGTTGTTGTCTTTCTCTCTCTATTTCGAAAAAGCTTCTTCTCATTCAAAGTTATACAGGTAAGATTTGAATTTTCAATGTTATTTTTTTTGTCGAATTTCGAGTTTGAAACCCTAATATTGAGATTTGGTGATCAGGTTGGTGACATTGTTAATGTTTTGGTCTCTACTATATGATTTCATATATTCCAAGAGAATTCATCGATCCTTGAACCAAAAAGGATCTACATTTCAGGTTTTTTATTCTCTTGATTCTCTGTTTTCTTGGAATTATAACCACTAATCATATGCGTTACAAAATGATTGAAATGTAATCCTATGCTTATGATTTGATTACTCAGATTTTCTTGGTTTTGAGAGAAATTTGACTACATTCTAATGGAGCAATTCAGACAAATCGGCGAGGTTCTTGGAAGTTTAAACGCGCTAATGGTATTACAAGACGATATCTTGATCAACCAAAGACAATGTTGTTTATTGTTAGACATTTTCAGCTTAGCTTTCAACACCGTAGCCGAAGAAATTCGACAAAACTTGAAGCTCGAAGAAAAACATACAAAATGGAGAGCTCTTGAACAACCTCTAAGAGAGCTTTATCGAGTTTTCAAAGAAGGCGAAATGTACGTTCGAAACTGTATGTCGAATAAAGAATGGTGGGGTAAGTAATCAACTTTCATCAAAACAAAGATTGTGTTGAGTTTCATATACACAATTTGTTCTGTTATTTTCCTGCGGTTATCGAAGCCATCGAGACAGCGGGAGAGATTTCGGGCTTAGACCCTTCGGAAATGGAGAGAAGGAGAGTCGTGTTTTCGAGAAAATACGATAGAGAATGGAATGATCCTAAGTTGTTTCAATGGAGGTTTGGGAAACAGTATTTGGTACCGAGGGATATTTGTATTCGGTTTGAACATTCGTGGCGAGAAGATAGATGGAATTTAGTTGAGGCGTTACAAGAGAAGCGAAAGTCGAATAGCGATGAGATTGGAAAAACCGAGAAACGTTTAGCGGATTTTCTTTTGAAGAAACTAACCGGATTGGAACAGTTTAACGGTAAGCTTTTCCCGAGTTCGATACTTCTTGGTTCTAAAGATTACCAAGTGAGGAGGAGACTAGGTGGTCAGTACAAAGAGATCCAACATTATCAATGGAGAATGGTATATATACTCCATTGATAATGAATATATATAAAAAGCAATAGTGTACATGAATTAAAAAAAAATGTACATCAATGGAGAATGGTATATATACTATAGAATGAAGGTAACCATCACATTGAATTGATTTTTATATTTGTTATCATTCTCGATCCATATACATAAGAAAGAATAAAGAGGAATCGCCTATATATTATTAGAGAAGTGATTCTTCTGAAGAATCCTACATGTCATCCTCACATTCACTCTCACAATTTAAATGTGACATGACATCCTCTAAAATGTGACAAGGCAAAAGTGAGAGTTGTTATAGTAGGTCAAATCTTTAATGAATTTTAAGAAAATTAATATAATTAGTGGGCTAATTTCACAAATCCAATCAAAATCTAACCTAATCTCTCACGCCAAATGCATTAGTTATTTGATATTTTTATTAAAATACAAACACAAACCAAAATCAAACCAAACAAAATTATCCACTTTTAAAAAAAATTCATATTAGATATTGTTATTCATAAATCGGATATTTCACATAGTTTTAACCAAATGGATATTGAACACAATAAAAACTTTTTAACCATGAAATAAAGTTTTCTAATTTATTTGAGAAAAAGATATTTGACCAAAATTTAAATAGAAATAAAAACTATATTATCTCGCTATATATTTTATTCTACATACTATTATTCATAAAAAAACCTTTAAAAATCAAAAATATACTAAAGACCAAAAATGAACTAAAATAAATTGAACATTAATAATTGATAAGTTTAAAAAATTAATTCGCGTATAAAGCGGGGAGACACCTAGTATGTCATATATTACACAAATATAATCCCCTATATATTATTAGAGAATTGATTCTTCTAAAGAATCTTACATGTCATCCTCACATTCACTCTCACAATTTAAATGTGACATGCCATCCTCTAAAATGTGACATGACAAAAGTGAGAATTATAATGGGCCAAAACTCAAATGAATTTTAAAAAAACTAATATAATTAGTGGGCTAATTTCACAAACCCATTCAAAATCTAACCTAATCTCTCACACCAAATGCAGTAGTTATTTGATATTTCTATTAAAATACAAACACAAACCAAAATCAAACCAAACAAAATTATCCACTTTTTATAAAAAAATCATTTTAGATATTGTTATTCATAAATCGAATAATTCACATAGCTTTGACCAAATAGATATTGAACACAATAAAAACTTTTTAACCATGAAATAAAGTTTTCTAATTTATTTGAGAAAAAAGATATTTGACCAAAATATAAATAGAAATAAAAACTATACTATCCCACTATATGTTTTATTGTAGATACTATTATTCATTAAAAAAAATCGAAATATCCTAAAGACCAAAAATGAACTAAAAATCCTACATGTATTATTAGAGAAGTGATTCTTCTAAAGCATCCTACATATCATCCTCACATTCACTATCACAATTAAATGTGACATGGCAAAAGTAAGAGTTATAGTGGGCCAAATCTCAAATGAATTTAAAAAAAACTAATATTGGGCTAATTTCACAAATCCATATAAAATCTAACCTAATCTCTCACACCAAATGCATTAGTTATTTTATATTTATATTAAAATACAAACACAAACCAAAATCAAACCAAACAAAATTATCAACTTTACAAAAAAATTCATTTTAGAAATTGTTATTCATAAGTCGAATAATTCACATAGCTTTAACCAAATGGATATTGAACACAATAAAAAACTATACGATCTCGCTATATATTTTATTCTAGATACTACTCCCTCCGTTTCATATTAGTTGTCATTTTGAGAAATGTATCTGGTTAGTATTTGGATGTATTTAACTCAAAAACACATCCAGATACATTCAGATACATTTTATCAAAATGACAACTAATATGAAACGGAGGGAGTATTATTCGTAAAAAAAACTTTAAAAATCGAAAATATCCTTAAGACCAAAAATGAACTAAAAATAAATTAAACATTAATAATTGTTAAGTTTAAAGAAATATTTTCGATTAACTAGTTATATGTATGTACAAATAATTACTTTCAATTAAGTGGATTGTTTAAGAATGGATATTCCTTTTCATTCATTTTTACATACTTGTCACCATTTAGAGTCTAAATGAAAAAGAAGAAGGATTTCAGTAGATACCAACAGATTTAATGATATATGTACAGTATATATAAATTTATTGTAGTCAAAGATTTGGTGGCGTACACGTAAGTAATTAATGAGATTCACTAAAACGGTGTAAGTAAAATATATGAACGAAGCAAGTGCCGTGGTGGTGGACTACAAAATAGGGGCACCTTTTACTACACAGCACTTATCTAATGTCATTATAGGCCCAGCCCAGCCCAGCCCAGCCCACCAAAGAAAAAAGAAAAAAAAGGAAAAACATTATAGGAATCGGAAGAAAACCTAGCCGCTTGTTCACTTTCTTCATCGGTCTCATCAGAAAAACCCAGGCGTTTCAAATGAAGAAGGGCTGGAGAGTGGAGAAATGCTCCACATCAACCACCACCGATGTTGTCAAGACATTGAAGCAGAAGATGAAGAAGACACTGAAGTGGAAGAAGAAAAAATCTGTAAAAAAGGTGAATGATTTTGTGAACTTTCTAGGAATCTTGCTGTCTTTGTTTGTTTGTTTGTTTGTTTTATAGACAGCTGTTTGTTCTTATGGCAGGAAACGAGAGAGTTGAGGAAATTTTTCAAAGAAGGGGAGGATAATTTAGCAACAGAGGTATATGTTTCTTTAGGAGGAATCTATTTGTTTGTTTACATATGTTTTTGTATTCTAGGTTGAGAAACGAGATAGATACTTTACACTTAAATCCTTGGTACTAAATTGATATCTTGTTTTGCCTATAGAAGAACAAGGAGGTGGACAAGAGTAATGGGATACACTTTTGCGTCAAGGGATTCGATGCTTCCCTTCCTACGGATGCTATCACTACCGCATTGACTAACCATTTTGCTCCATGTGGAGTAATCTTCCAAGTTTTGGTTCCCAGACAGTGTCGAACCAGTAGTGCTTCCAATGGGTTTGTTCCTCTGACTCAAAAAATTAAACACAAACCACAAGCAAGTTTGACTCTGTTTCTTTACAGATATGCTCACGTTGGCATTAGGACAAGAGATCCAGACAAGGCCTTAGCAGTCCATGGAAGTTTGTTGGGAGGACGGAGGCTTGAGGTTAGGAGGGTTAGCCTTGGTCGTCCTGGCGATAATTTAGGATGTAAAACTTGTCCTCTTGTTTTAATGGACGGGTTCTTTAATCCTCACAAAGGTTTCGTGAGTCCGGAGAACTTACTTCAATTCAAGAAGAGGTGCATCAATGGAGCAATCAATGAAGAAGAGGTGCATCAATCCAACAATCAATGAAGAAGGCCAACCTCCTCTTAATATTTATCCTTGTTTATCCAATAGCTACAAAAAACTTTCTATCCTATATTTTGATAACAAAACTTCTAGTTTAAGTGTTTAACTCAACAACTATCTAGTTGCATAATTTATGCTTAAATGATGTTTTGAGCACTTGTCTCTTCTTTCTAAATTAGTAAATCCGAGTACATTTAGTTGAGTTGGGTTCAAGTTTCCATATCGCTACCGACAATAATCATCTTATATACACAAGACATTTACCTGTTTCTCTTGCTTAGACAAGCAAGCACCAAACAAACTCCCTGATCTATGACAGTCGGATTGAGAGGTTTAGCTCACCGTGCAACAGGCGGATGCTTGACACTTTGTGAATGGAACTCGACGATTGTGAGCATATGCAGAGCTACTTTGAATGATATGCAAACCTTCTTTTGGGGACCAAAGCGTGTGTGCTATGTAGATTGCCAATCTAGAAAGAAAGCCCACGCATGTTCCCAAGTTATACATAGACTCATATTTTTAAGTAAGAAAAAAAACTTAAATTATAGAATATGAGCTCGAACTTCTTTAATGAACACAAATCAATTACGAAGTTATATTATTCCAAAATACATAAGCATAGATTGATTTGTTTTTCCCCATCATATTGAGCTTTGAATAAAGGATGACAAAAAAAGAAAAAAGAAGAAAAGAAAAAAAAGAGCTTCCACGAAATTTCTGTTCTCGGAGCCACCTCTTCTTTCGTCCATATCAACTCTCTCGTAATCAGAACAAAATGGGAAACAAATGTAGTTGGTCAGTTCTTCGTATCCGGAAATAGAATTGGTTCTATGGAGATTGAGGTTGAGAAACCAAGACTCGTAGGTTTTCTTGTTGCACTCTTTGTTCAGAATCCTTGATTTTTTCTTTGTCAAGACGCAGTTGCAATGTAAGGTGATTGATCATGGAGCGACACAACGAACCGGAGCCTCGCCGTCGAATCGCACAGCCACCTAGTAGACATCATCATCTCCCTTCTTTTAAATGTTTTTTGTGTTAAAACATGAACTTGTGTTATCTTTTATTCCATTTTTGTTGTAGCATGGAACATAACTTATGGATCTTATATGTGATTATCTTTTTGTGTTAACAATTTCAATATTCAAATTTTCTTTCTAATTTCATCTTTTTAAATATGATTATATATATATATATATATATATATATATATGTATATGGTTGCAAACAAGTTGCTAATTAGTCTCTTAACTTATTTGTCTCAAAAGAGTTGCATATATGTGACTACAAAGGTAGTTAGTTACATATTAGTCTCATTAATATCACTACCAACATTTTTCACTATTTAGTCTTTAATATGTGACTACTAAAATTAGTATCAAAGTAGTCGCTTATTTGCAACGAAAAAAAAAACAGTAACAAGTTAGTCACTTATTTGTAACGAACAATTAGCGACTACCCCTTTTAGTCACAAAGTAGTCGCTTATTGTAGTTTTGTGACTCTTTAGGGAGTCACTCATGTTATGTTTTCTTGTAGTGATGTTAGCGTATTACTAATTACTTGATTAATGTATAACTAAAATTTTATTTTTTTAAGGAAGAAAATACTATTCAATGTTTTGTGCATTACTTGCTTCTTGCTAAATTTGGGTTTTTAACATGTTATAAAACTGAAGAATTCAAACAAGAACATGAGCAAAACGTTCTTGATTTACGATATCATTAATATAAATTAATAAAGTAAGATGTCAAAAATAGAAACTAATTATAAATTATATTCATACCGAAAAAAAAAAAATATATTTTATGATATCTTAGCCCACAAAGCCCTTGATGGGCTAGGCCCAGGTTGTTGTTTATCTTTTTCTATCGATAGGGTTTTTGAGCAAGAAACTCAAATCTCTCACGACGGCTGCGACGATGCGGCGACCATGGAGATTTTTATTTCGGAGAGCAGTTGGTCGGAGAGCCGTTGGTCGGAGAGCACTTGGGGAGGTATATGTGATTTGTTTATGTTGACAAAAAAGAAAAAGTGCTTCTTAATATTCGCTTTTTAATCTCTGCTTCTTTGTTTTGTGATTTTTGTAAATGTATCTCTTATTGCAGGAGATTATCTGGCCTAACAACCATGACAGTAGCTCAGACTCTGAGCATGAAGCTTTTATTGATCCAATGACTCTTCATGTCTCAAATGTGCCCAATGATGTCACCGAAACTGAAATGTAAGTAGTTTTTCAATTTCTGCTTAAGTAGGGAATTATCACTCAATGCCCTGGATCTGGATGTCTTAATCATACTTTTTGTTCGAAAATTGCCAACCTCTCTGGGTTCTTTTGAAAGAAGCATAACAAGTAGCTCAGTCTCTGGTTCTTTTGCCAAGAAGTTTAACCATTCTGCTTTGTTTATTTGCCTCAGTTTTACAGTCTTGCCACCTTGTGTGGGTGTTCAAAATCATCATGCATGTTTTGAATGTTGGGCGTAGATGACATTTTCTGTTTCCTTACAGGGTGGATTTTTTTGAAAACACAGCAGAATTTGTGGTTGACTATCATGAAGTGGACGAAGATGGCAAGCGCAATGGTAAAAAGACTGTTGTCATGGGCTTCGAAACTTCTGAAGCAAGAAGATATGTAAGCATAAAATTATGAAACGATTTGCTCTTTTTTGTTTTACAAGGCCAATTTTTCCAAACAGCTGTTTTTGTATAGGCTTCGCGGAATTTCAAAGAAAAGAAACTGAAGGGAACTAATGTTAAGCTTAATAAGATTCGCAGCAGGTAAATAACACAAGGTTTCATTCATGTGAAATTCTTGGTACTTATTATGAATTTGTTTTGGCAGATTAGTCTCGTATCGGATTACTGGATTTGACACCCATATGACTATTGGATCCATCCGTCAACAGATCATAGATCGTTTCGAACCATATGGACGAATTGTGAAAGTCTACTTTAAGGATCCCGATATCAATCTTGGGTACGGCTTCTTTCACTTTTTGCTCTGATTTACCTAGGTAGATAGATAGTTTCTTATTTGATGATAAACACATGCTTTTCCTTTCAGGTTTTGTCACCTTTACCTAGAGAGAAACGAAGTAGACATGGATCCATTTCTCCAGGAAATTCCAGCATCCCCTGGAGAGCCACTTAACACTGAATCTCGTCTCATGAAACGCCATGAAATTCCTATTCTCATCGGAGGCACCGAGGTGCGGCTTGAGGTTTGCGATATGAAATTAAGAGTAAACACTGCTGTATTGGCTCAAGAAGATGAGGTCTAATCAGGTTTAAAAGCTTTAGGAAGGACATGGTAAATAAACTGAACACAAGGTAGTTTTTGGTTAGCTATTAACTGAGAAAGTAAAATTTTGGTGAGGTAAATTTTCAATTGCCTTGAAAAAACACATGAGCAATGATATTACAATTAATTGCTCTCGGGAAAGCAGCTCGTCCTTTATTGTTGGCTGCATTTTTGTTTTGGATTTTGGAATGTAACTTGATGGTTTATGCTACCTTGATAATTAGCCACTCAATGTTATTGCAACGCAGCCATTTAATGTCTTTTCCATTTTTGTTCCCACGAGATTGTAATGCTCTACTTAAGATGTCACGAGAGACTAAATTCTGAGAATGCTAGTAAGTAATCTCCTAAATATTCAAATACCCTTATATATAAATACCTCACTAAAACTCTACGTTGATTAAGTAGTGGCCGAGATAAAAAAACTTAAAAAGAACCAAAAACGACAATCAATATCCAAATTGTTGAAGATGTGTTTGGTTGTTGCTAGACTATTATGGTTTCTACATTTAGACTCTCGTAGCGTCGTTATTTATGGTTTCTACAAAAGTTTCAAAAGAACACAAATGACTCTTATACATTTATCACTAATTACATTGAAGATTGAACAAATATTTCTTACATTCAAGATTGTTAAACCCTTATCGGTTCGTCGATAAAAAAAAAAAAAAGAGGCCGAGATTCTTGTTATAGAATGAATTTGATCGGGAATAAGAAGACAAAAACAATTCGGGAAATAGTTTTTGGAATGATCGGGTTAATCAATCTTTAGGTCGGGTAATCTACTTGACAATAATCGGTTTTGAGTGTCCGTGCTAAAGAGAAGACTTGGTAGAATACGCGTTCTAATCCAAGCAAAAGTTTAGATAAACGCAAATATTCTGATTAAAGCATGAATTGTCTCATCAAATGTAGGGACAAGTATATATATATATATATATATATATATAGTAATAGTACAACATTTAGGATTTAATGTGACCATGGTTTTATAAATAACCATGGATCATTATAAAGTAATAACTATGCATTAGTTAACATAAAGTAAATTAAGTTTTATCTTTCTAGGACTGGGCTTTTTCTTCGTGGGCCGATCATGTTCATGTGGATTTTTCTTTGTTAAATAAATTGACATAAAAGCTCACGGGTGATCCATCGTCGTGTCGATATTTTCTTCGTCAATATTTTCTCTCGTGAACTCAGTTTCTTTATTTATTTGTTTCTCTTTTCGTTTATAACTTTACCATGTTCATTTTTTAAAAATACAAAAAGATACTAAATTATAAGGCCCAACCTAAAACTTAAAACGCAGATAAATACACTAAAATTATTAATATATAATTAAGTTTTAATTAATGATTAGTTGAAACATCATAATATTTTAAGATACTATTTTAGGATAAATTTTGAAAAAATGAAATATTAATTTATATAGTGATTATCATGTCCTAATTAATATTATGTGAATCCAATATAAGTAAAATTCAAATTATATCTTATTACATATTTCATATTGCCTTTTTCTTTTTTTTAATATCTTAATTTTCTTAACTATCTTACTTAATTCAAATTATATCTTAACATATTTCATAGTCAGAGGTGAAATTCAAATTATATCTTACTTTTTTATGGTTTATAGTTCTTCTACTTTCTAAATTGTTTTCTCTTTTATCATTATTTGGACTATTTAATTATTTCCCCCCTAATTAGTTAGAATTTAATTTTTCTTTTTTTTCAGTTACTTGATAATTATTTTGTTAATATATCATTTGCAGTTATTTTTTGAAAATTATATTTAAGTTTGAACACATCTCATAATCCTATTAATAAAGTCATGTGCCACGATTTATACGTTCCATTTTGTTTTCCATCTAACTTGATATTATAGATACTGATCGATGAAAAACCTCTTTGCAACCTTTCCCAAGATTACCTAAAAACACTAATTTGGGAACTAATAAAAAAATAGAGCCACACTTAGCCACCTCCCCGTTTGATAAGACGAACATATAAGTGAAATTTTTAAACTAAAAGGAGACCCAAGAAAATAAAATTAATTATATTTTGTTTCTTTTACCTTGCCAATAAATATTTGGATGCTTCCATCATCTCTTTGGACTGCTTTCGAATCAATGGATCAATGTCAATTATTGTACTTGTAAAAACATTTATTTTTCTTTTGAACATATTTTAACATTTTGTTTATAAGAAAATTAAAAAAGTCATTGTACTTATTTGGAACTATTAGGGTTTTGATTGGTGATTGAAGTTCACGAGGTGCAACAACAATACACATTCTATCATTTATGTATAGATCAGTCAGTTTTTTATCAAAAAAAAAAAATAATGTATAGATCAGTCGAAGATGACGTAACATTTTAACACTACAATAATTATTATTTTCCTTTGCTGGAAATATATTTTTAACTTACTAATAAAAAAATTATTTGTAATACGAAACTTTTGTTTTCCCTACTGAATTGGCTCATAGCCTCATACGAATATAATTATTTTTTTTGCGAATCAAAAATAGTCATTTCAATATTTACAGGGTACTAGGTACTGCCGTACTGAAGGCTCATTCCCATTGGACATCTCATTTTATCACCCGTGCACCATGTGATATCGTATCAATCACTTAATACATTGTACAGTAGACTTTGTTTGTTTATGTAACAAATATTATTATCAAATTGAATGATTGTATATGAAAAACAAAAATAAATGTTTACAGTATGGTACTTGTACTGAAGGCTCATTCCCATTGGACATTCACTTTATCACTCCGTGCACCATGTGATATCGTATCAATCACATAATACATCGTACACTAGATTTTGTTTGTTTATGTAAATACACTACTATTAAATTGGATGATTCCATATGAAAAACAAAAATAAAAAATCATATTGTTCAGTATATAACCACCGATACATTTTACTACACAACACTTCCACTACACTTTATTTTATCCACAGAGATTCACTCAAAGAATTATGTCTGACGAGGGAGCAAGAGATAAGAAGGTCTATTCTGTTCTATTAAATTACTCCCAAGCTGTTACAATATAATTTGGTTTCACAAAACTCTACCTCATAGAATCAAAGTTAGACTTTGCTGCTTTTTGATTTATTTTTTGCTAATCTATGTCAGGAAATTAAAAAAATGAAAAAGTGTCTCAGTGGGATTATCGAACTAATCCCTAAAGGGAAAAACGAAAATATGCTTACGAAGGCGGATTTGATGGAATCTTTTCGCCTCTGGGAGGTAACTACACTATCTCTTGTTTTTTTATATGCCATAAGTTTAACCGTTTTATTCTTAACAGTTACTAATAAGCATCTTTATTTCATTTTATATTATTTTGTTAGTCCAATTTGGAAATGACTGAAGTTCTGTTAAGTTGGCAAACTAAGAGACCAAGTTTAATGCTAGACACATATGAACAACAAAGTGGTATGAAGAAAAATATTTATTTGTATGGTAATTATTTTTAAACAAAAAAGACATAAAATTAAAAATTTTGTTTATGGCAGGAGAATGTTGGGCAATAGCAGTTTCTAGAGCTATTGCTATAATGATGAAGATGAAAAACCTTGACGAAAACTTGCATCCAACTGCCGTTGAACTCATAAATGGTGTTGGAACTCATAAGCTGTCATCAGACTTTGAAATAGGAGATATGAGCGATGCTATCCCTTTCGTCACAAGTAACTATGTTGATGAAATGAACATACGTCGCAGACCTCAATTAGGTAATGAGCAGCAAAATGAGGAATTTGAAAAGTGCATCATAAGGCTCCTAACGAAAGGACCTTTGGCAATTTGTTTCGAGTATTTGCCAAGCTATAGAGCATACCAAGGAACTGTAAGTAATTTCTACGTTTATTTTCATACATACATAATTTTAAACAAATTGATTTAAAATAGAAGACTTTTATTTTCAGGGAACATATGTTCCAACAGACCTGGATTTTCATTTAAGAGTACTTGAGAGGCTTCCGAAACATTGTGTTTTGCTTATGGGAGTTGGTGTAGAGATGCGTGATGGAAAGGCCATAGAGTTCTGGGAAGTGCAAGAGAATTTCGGAGCATATTTCGGCCCTAGGATGGGGTACACCCGATTCGCTCGTCACATGTGTTTAATCAAAGAGGTTTATGAGTTGGGAGGTAATATTTTCTTGCAAAATAAACTAAAGGTTTTGGTAAGGTAAATTATATATGCAAATCATATATTAATTTAGTTTGTTATTTTGTGTGTGTGTGTTTAGAGTTGATCGTCCGCTGACTCCAACTAAAGATGATTTCAAGAGAAGACAGTTATTGAAGAATAAAGTATCCGTTAAGTTATTTGAATAAGTTTGTTGTCTTAGATGAGATTGAATAAGTTTGAAAGAGTCAAACTCAATAAGTCCTCCTGGTTTGTAGGAGTGAAAGTCTGAGTAGTTTAGCTTGTTTAGTTGCAAAAGAACGGTCAAGAAGTTGCTTTGTAATGGTCTTTATAAGACCTTGTTTTTGCTTTGAAATTAATAAGAAATCTTTTCCGATCTCTAAATTTGCTCTGTTTACTCTTTACAAGTTACAGTTATGGTATTTCTTTGCTATTTTGGTTTGAATAAGATTGAATTTGTATCATAGTAGCGTGTTGTGATGTTGTGTAATATGTTTATCGAATATAAAAATAAATAAGTGATAAGTTGGTCTGTTTCAGTACTGAGTGTTTAATTCAACAAATCATCAAATCATATTTCTATATAGTAATTAATTATTGGGCCTAGTGGAATTAATGTCGGTTGGGTCTCGTCCTCCTCTTGAGAATGACGTTTGAGATGTGAGAAATCTATAGTGACATATAATGCAATATTTGAATAATTAATTTACATGCGTACTTTGTGTACATGAATCAGTTAAATGCAAATTAGTAAGAGACATGCTCATTTCGTGAGACCACCGATACCACGCAAGTCTAATGCTCTGATCTCCACTTTCCTACTTATTGTTTTAGTTAAGCAAACATCCAAACTCAAGTTTTAAAAAAAAAAATAATAATAAATCCAAACTCATTTCTTGTAAATGTTTTTTGTTTGTTTTTGTGACTTTGTGTTGGTTAATAAATTTTACATTACAAATACAAATACCCTCCTATAATAATAGATATTATATTTGCCCGCAGGATGCAAACGTACTTGATAGAAGGGTTCTTGTGTGTCACACACACAATGTGACACTCCTCAACCTCGTTCGAAGTAATTAACCCTTCTTCATTTATGAATACCACTATTATTCCTTTTTTTTTTATCTCATCAAAAGAAAAGATTTCATTCATATATACTACTCCCTCCGTATTATTTTAGTTGTCGTTTTGATAAAATGTATCTGAATGTGTTTTTGAGTTAAATACATCCAAATACTAACCATATACATTTCTCAAAATGACAACTAATATTAAACGGAGGGAGTACTATTATTCAAATCATCATTTTATATCCTTTTTACTTTTGCATATTTCGGTAACGCCTCCTCCTAATAAGAAGAAAAAATAGATTTTGTTTTTTGTTTTTCTCTTTTGCTTTTGATTATTAATTTTGAGTTTCCAAGAAAAATATAGTAAATAGTTTAGCGGCTAAGTAAAGTGGTCCTACAGTAGGCGTCGATTTTTTTTGAATGCATATGTACGTAATGAATGTACATGCATCACCCAATTTTTTGTATACTTTTTGTTTACGGACTTCGTACAATGATTATGAAGATGAAAATGAACACTAAAATGAAAAAGCAAGGAATGAAATGCAGATTTAAAGAGCGAAGAGGGATGAATTAATGTAGTGAATTAAAAAAAAAGTACATCATGAAGAATTGTATATACTATAGGATGAAGTTAACCATCACAATGAATTGATTTTTATATTTGTTATCATTCTCGATCCATATACATAAGAAAGAATAAAGAGGAATTATATATGTACAAATAATTACTTACTTTCAATTAAGTGGATTGTTTAAGAATAGATATTTCTTTTCATTCATTTTTACATACTTGTCAGTTGTCACCCTGGGATTTCGGTTTTCGGTTCAGTTTTCGGTTTGGTTTTCGGTTTTTTCGGTTAATTCGGTTTTTGGAAAACTTACCGAAAATAACCGAACTACTATTCGGTTCGGTTCGGTTCGGTTTTCGGTTTTTTTTTTAAAAACCGAATAAACCGAATAATTCGGTTTTTTGTAAAAGTTTCGGTTTATTCGGTTAATTTTTGGTAAATTCGGTTAATTCGGTTCGGTTCGGTTCGGTTCGGTTAATTTCAAAATTTTGGTATAATCTGGTATAATCCGGTTAAAATCCGGTTAAATCCGGTTAAAATTCTAGAAAAAAAATTATTCGGTTAACCGATCGGTTATCGGGTTCGGTTCGGTTCGGTTTCGGTTATTTCGGTTTTTAAAAAATCCACCGATCGGTTAGTGTACAGTGAATCGGTTCGGTTCGTTCCGGTTCGGCAGTTCGGTTCGGTTATTTATCCCAGCCCTAGTTGTCACCATTTAGAGTCTAAATGAAAAAGGAGGAGAATTCAGTAGATACCAACAGATTTAATTATTTGTATATAAATTGTAGTTAAAGATTTGGTGGCGTACACGTAATTATGAGATTTACAAAAAAACGGTGTAAAATATATGAACGAAGCAAGTGCCGTGGTGGTGGACTGCAAAATAAGGGGCACCATTTTTCTACACAACACTTATCTAATGTCATTATAGGCCCAGCCCAGCCCAGCCCAGTCCAGCCCACCAAAGAAAAAAGGAAAAAAAGGAAAAGCATTATAGGATACGGAAGAAAACCTAGCCGCTTCTTCACTTTCTCCATCGGTCTCATCAGAAAAACTTAGGCGTTTCCTATGGATAAGGGATGGAGAGTGGAGAAATGCTCCACATCAACCACCACCGATGTTGTGAAGACATTGAAGCGGAAGAAGAAGAAGACATTGACATTGAAGCGGAAGAAGAAGGTCAGTGGGTTTGTGAACTTTCTAGGAATCTTGCTGTATTTGTTTGTTTGTTTTATAGATAGCTGTTTGTTCGTATGGCAGGAAACGAGAGAGTTGAGGAAATCTTTCAAGAATTCAGCAACAGAGGTAGGTATATGTTTCTTTAGGAGGAAGGAATCTCTTTTTTTGTTTACATATGTTTTTGTATTGTAGGTTGAGACACGAGATAGGTACTAAATTGATATCTTGTTTTGCCTATAGAAGAACAAGGAGGTGGTCAAGAGTAATGGGATACACATTTGCGTTAAGGGATTCGATGCTTCCCTTCCTACGGATGCCATCAAGACCGCATTGACTGACCATTTTGCTCCATGTGGAGTAATCTTCCAAGTTTTGGTTCCCAGACAGTGTCGAACCAGTAGTGCTTCCAATGGGTTTGTTCCTCTGACTCAAAAAATTAAACACAAACCACAAGCAAGTTTGACTCTGTTTCTTTACAGATATGCTCACGTTGGCATTAGGACAAGAGATCCTGACAAGGCCTTAGCACTCGATGGAAGTTTGTTGGGAGGACGGAGGCTTGAGGTTAGGAGGGCTTTACTTGGTCGTCCTGGCGATAATTTAGGGTGTAAAACTTGTCCTCTTGTTTTAATGGACGGGTTCTTTAATCGTAACAAAGGTTTCGTGAGTCCGGAGAACTTACTTCAATTCAAGAAGAGGTGCTCAGAGGCATTGACGCAAGATCCTGAAAGGGTCAATGGAGCAATCAATGAAGAAGAGGTGCATCAATCCAACAATCAATGAAGAAGGCCAACCTCCTCTTAATATTTATCCTTGTTTATCCAATAGCTACATAAAACTTTCTATCCTATATTTTGAGTGCTGTGCTATAACAAAACCTCTAGTTTAAGTGTCTTTCTAATTTAGTAAATCCGAGTACATTTAGTTGACTTGGGCTCAAGTTTCCATATCGCTACAGACAATGATCATCTTATATACACAAGACATTTACCTGTTTCTCTTGGTTAGACAAGCAAGCACCAAACAAACTCCCTGATCTAAGACACTAGTCTTGGAGGCATTGATTCGATTGATGAATCCAAATTCTTGGAGAAACAGCAACCAGCCTTTTCTATGTGTGCTTGTGCGCGGTTCAATCCGCGACAATGGATCGAGATTTTGCCTAAAGGGTTCGAT
>CAUYWE010000163.1:0-16394 GCA_963576765.1 Draba incana | reverse complement strand
CATCTTCTTCATGTTATCACTTTTTGTTCCAATGCTCTTTATTCGTATCTTCAAGTGTTCATCTAGCTAATGCAATTGATGTGTACACAAACATTGTTATTACTATTAGCAATCCACTTAGTCATTTACCAAAAGTATAAAGTAACGCAAGTATGAGTTAATTATTACAGGTCTAGCTCAGCTCAGTAATAGGCCTTGTGCCACATAATTTTCTTCTCAAAAATATAGGGTTAATATGTTAAATTTATAAATTAGGGCCATTTTTCGTTAAATTTATAAATTAGGGCCATTTTTCCAAATTTTAAAGAAATTTAGGGCTTTTTTGTGATGAAATTTTAAAGAATTTTTCGTAATGTCGGCCTGAATTATTGCTCGTGATTACCTTGCAATTCAAACCTCTCGACATGCGATCCAAATTTATAACTTGAGGGTATTGAATGTAAGAATATTGTATTGTTAATATTATGAGAATTACATCGCCTTATATAGTAGAACTAGATGAATCAAATAATAATTGAGAGGATTATACAACTATTAAATAGAATATATGATGGAGTAATTGAGTGAATCATGGTTGATATTATTTCCTTGAAAGACTAGAACTCCAAAACCTATGAAACAGTAGAAGTTGCAGAACTCAGTTTAATCGTAAACTCTCCTTGTATGATGTGTTGCTTCATGGCAAAGAGCCATTGCACTTTGATATAGTAGATTTGGATATAGGAATATGGCTCCGTTTGATTAGGAATAACAAAATTAAGAATTAATCATTTAAAAATCCAAAAATTTAAGAACCCAAATAACCTCTCGGGTCCACATAATCAACCATTCACTTAACACAATCAAAATTTTGGAATAAAATGTGAAATGCATCATTCTCTAGTTTTTGCAGGAAGAACCACAGGGAAATTGACACCCTGATTTCCCACCCTTTCCCATAGTCTTCCCTCCTCCTGCAACAAAAAATAAATAAATGGATAAGGCTTTAAGCCAAATCATTAATCTAGTCTAATCTAAATATTCAAAATAAATAAATGAATACATTTTGTTACTAAAAAGGGTGGAGGGAATTAAGGCTTGAGATCAGTATAGTTACCTGATGAAATCTACTGAATTGCAACTTTTGCTTTCTTTGATGCAATTGTGTTATTGTTCATTGCTTCAGCCTCTTCTTGCTTGGAGGCTCCACCTTTAATTAGATTATTAATCCAAAAGTAAAAAGTTAATTCCATAGCTAAGTATTATTTTTAACTAACTAAATTCAAGAGCCAATTCTTTAGGTGAAATACCTTGACCGGTGCTTCATCATACTCTTCTTCTTCTTCATCAGAGTCGGATTCACCAGCTTCAACCTCGGCTGTTTCACCACTCACGTTTGCTCCTGAAATAACAATGTCAAATCCAGGATTCGCAACAAAGCTACCACTAAACTAGTTAACATACCAGGAAAACCCATTGCAACTCCCTCTTCTTCAGAATCAAAATCAGAGTCTTGTTCGCCCATAGGACCATCAGGGACCTTGTAACCAAGAAGAAAGACACTGGAACTTGTGCATTCATGAGAGAGCTCAAAGTCTTGCTCGAACACGATATCAATAGAAACTTGAGGAATCTTGTTCGAAAGATTTGAGATAACAAGCTTTTGCTTATCTTCACCAACCTTTACATAAACAGGAACATTCTCATCCTTCACCTTATTCGATTCACCAAGGGAAACCTGAGAGATATGGATTAAATACCCATCTTCTGGTTCGACCTTGAGTGGACTCCCTGGCTTAATCTCGATACCTACAATTCAGCATACACAACAAAGTTTTAAGAGGAATCTTATTCACAATAGTTTGATTAAGGTATTCAAAAGAGACATACCCCAAAACTCCATAGTAGCTAGCAAAAGAAGAAGATGCCGAGTGGCGGCTATTTAGAAGAACGATTAGGGTTTTAGACTTGTTTGAAAGAGATGAAGAATTAAGCGGCCTATTTATACTACTCTCGAGGTCTGGGCATCCGGTTTATTTAATCAATTTCTGGAATTAAAATGGGCTGACGTTGATTAGTTAGAGTGTTAAGACCAACCAGAATATATAAAAGCCCAGTTAAACAAAACACGATTTATAAACACATTTAGATTTTGAATATACTCTCAATTACAGAAAGAAAAAAGAAAAGAGCTGCAAATTGTCATATGCTGATACGGGGCTATACACTGAACATGGCGGCTCAACAAGACAGCATAGCTTGGTCGAGACGATGAAGACGATGGAGGAACTATGACGACTATACAAAACGAGATAAGGAGATTATCTTCTATATTGAAATTTTCAAGTGGCCACGTTGTAGGAGCACAAAAACCGAATTAACAAAACGTACAAATTTTATTAAATAACGATGACATAAACGAATTGCAACAACTTTATTTAAAGATGTAATTTAAATAAGCAGAATTCACAGTGACAAGATATGAATTTTTTTTTTTAATTCAATAAATCGGTTGCATAGTGCTTGTAGCTAGCTAGGTTCGATTTTTGAATCCCAAGATACAACCGATTACAAACTAAAACTCGAGCACCCAAGTAATAGACTCAAGCGAACAAGATCTACGATATACTCTCAAATCTAATAAACTAAAAAACTTACTTTCTAAAGCTATGATGATGAGACAGAGAGTTTTCCGTGTTTCCGTAAGTTTCGAATCAGGAAAATATTTGGAGTAATCCCCAAGTTTTACTGAGTCGGTTACGAAGAAAATATAATTTCTAGAAAATCCAATGAGCAAAATTTGACAAATCAATGATCCAAAAAATTACTTGGAAGAGGCAGGCATTCCGCCAACCACCAACCGCTCAGTGGTGGTGGTGGTGTGCATGCGGTATCTTTGTGTCTCTTCATGTATGGGTGTTATGTTTTGAACATAGGTATACCATCTTATATACCATATGAAAATGTCTCACCTAAGCGATGTGAGACTTCTTCCATGTACACTTCATTTCACACTATTTGTGACTTTTTTTTATAGCCAAATCAATTTCTCATTTAAATTATAACTCAATTTTCTTAAACCAAATGCCTAAAACAATAGCCCATTTGTTTATCCAAAATGAGTTCCAACGCACGTAACATTGTATTAAACTTTTAATAAATTACGTCCAACAAAAAAAACCTCTAAATAAATTACGTCAAAAAAAACTTTGACTAAAATTTTAAAAATGGTTTGAATGTTGATAATGGCTTTGAAATAAATAGTTTACTTATTAATATAAACAAAACAAGTAAGATATAACTATTATAATCATTTTTTCATTATAATTATTATTATAATTCATACGTATAAAGCGTCTTTACAAAACAGAAATGTTCGAATTTTGTCCTGCTACTAATCACATGAATTAACTAGAAACTAATTAGGAGAAAGAAAGAGCATTAGACTGAGAGAAGAAGAGCAACACGGAACTATATTGTTATTATGCTGGCACAAAATGTCTGACTTTGTGGATAAGGTTGGCAGAAATCGTTAGCACATAAACCAAAAGCAAATTTCTATTAGAGTTCCGAACCCAATTTCTTACAAACAACATATGATGCCAAAATATATTTAAACGCTCGGGTAATAAATTAGTATGTATGATTTATCGATTTATCGATTCATCATGGCATTTAAGTTTAATTTAGTGTCGTAAATTCTATGAATCTTCACCTAGAAGGCTAAAACCATGATATATATTTTTTTTCTATCTCAACTTAAAAACTCTAAAACATTTCAAAGGCATTTAAAATATTCTTAATAACAATGGATTTGAAAGTATATATTCAAATTACTTAATTCACTAAAATTGGCTTTGAAAAAACTTTTTTGCACTAATTGAACAAGATCCACCAAGAGGGCGGACGGGTTATCTATTGGGATAGAGCTAGGGTTCTTGGAGATCTTGCCATAATGCCATGTCAAGAGCAATTGGTGATAATTACTTGAAATAGGTTTGTTTACTACTCTCTCCGTTCGAAAATGTAAGAGGTTTTTGTTTTTTTTTGTTTGTTTTTTCATCAGAATTGAATAATGTGACCATTAGAAAAACTTTTACATTTTTCTCCAAAAAATGTGACCATAGCCAGAGAATTCAAAGATCCTGAAGGGTTGAAAAGTGGTTACAAAAGAGACCGTAAACAATCACATACCAAAACCATTGCCCCTAGTAATTGGAACCCGAAGCCCCAAATTCATTTTCCTTATCAAATAGCTCATGTAACCAACCCGGTTGTCCTGTGGCAACATATGATTGTGTCTGATCCTCCACTGTTACGCTTTTGGCTATAAAACAAGCCCCTCGGTTTGATGAAGCATCTTCCATCTACAAATCCCACAAGTGAATAGCATTTAAAGATCTGATTACGTCAGAGGAATAGTACCTGAACAATGGCCATGCTGGAGGTTGGGTAACTGGACCACTGCGTTTGAAGCAGAGATGATCCTTGAAAGCCTCAAACTTATCATACTCTCAATAGATCACATGAAGCTGAGGAATTTGGCATCTATCTCACTATCTATTCCACTAAAGATTTGCCTACTATGTACCTTCATTATCCCTTGCTCATCTCTAATGACCCATGCCGCTCCTCTTTCTGATTTTCTCTTGTTCCAAGAGGAGGGTTCCATTTTTTGTTTTCTGGATCTTATTTCCATTTCATCCACGTCAAATCTCATTTCCACCACTTGAGCTTTAGACCATTCAGTGACATCATCTTGAATCTTTTGCATTAAGTCATTGGACGGGAATTTTTCCCCTTCAAATATGAAACTATTTCTATTTTTCTATAGTCTCCATAGAATCCAAGGAAAGCTCTTTCTAATGTCAAGCGGTATCCATAGAACTCCACTAAAAGGTTGTTATTGCACCTGTAATCTTTATGCAAGTGGCTTTTGGAAGTGTAAAACATGTAATGGCATAGACAGGCATCGGCATTGCAACAGCCTTGAGCAAAACCTCCTTGCCTCCTTGGGACAAAGATCTAGCAAACCATCCAGAAAATCTTGCTTACATTTTCTCATGGATGTATGCCTGCATCTTTGCCTTTGATCTGCTGAACATTTAGGTAAACTAAGGTATGTGCTGGCTCCTCCTTCATTATATATACCCAACTTCACTTTCAGCACCATCTTGACCCCCTCCTCAACTACCTTTCAAAAGTAATAAATGATTTATTGAAGTTGATTACCTGACATGTAGCCACTCCATAAACCTAAAGGAGTTGTATGAGGATTGAAACTTGAGGCTATGTAGCTTGGCACAGGAAGAGGTTATCATCAATAAACAGGAGATGATGAATTGAGGGTCCTGAGTTCTGGAACCTGATTCCAGATAGTAAGCCCTCTCTTTCAGCTCTATTCAAAATGTGAGTTAACCCCTTAGTGCACAACACAAAGAGGAATGGGGAGAGAGGGTCTCCCTGCCTAAGCCTTCTCTGAGGCTCTATCAAACCATGGACTGGTCCATTTATCATCACTATGTATGAAACATATGTAGCGCAGACGATCACCCAATCTATCCATCTTTGTTGAAACCCTAGAGCAGTTAGAAGGGATTTGAGGTATCCACTTTGTCGTATGCCTTGGACATGTCAGTTTTGGATGCCATATACTCCTTGGATATTCTGCTGTGTGTTCTGAGTCCATGTACTAACTCATGGGAAATCATAATGTTGTCAAAGATGAGACGTTCTGGTACAAAGGCTGACTGATATGCTCAAATTTCACTTTGAACTACTCTCTTAAATTAAGAGAACAATTGCAGTACTTAGGGTATCGAATCCACAAGGAATCAGATGACACAATAGATTTAAACTTTTGGATTAAACTAAGCAGGATGATGTGAATGAAAAAGCAAGTAAATAAAGCAAGCAATGAGAACAGTTGTAAAACAATTAAAATAAAAGCTAGGCACAGGGAAATCTTAGGAGAATCCAAATTGCATATATAAATTAGATAGTTAGGAATTATTAAGCACTGCTCTTGAACATGAAACACTAATGTAAAATCAATTAGTTGTTGCTGCAGAGATTATCTATGTCTAAATCCTAGAAAGCCAATTGTCGTTGCGAATCCTATCAATTTAAACAAGCATTAAAGATCATGTTCAATTATTCACAAAACCCTAAACCAAATGTCTTTGCGAAAATGAATTTTGCTCATCTAACACTAGTTCAGGCAATTAATCACACTGTCGTGTCTATCAATTAACTTAAGATCAAATTATAGGTCGCGAATCTAAAATCAGCAATAAACACAAGTCAAGATGA
Source organism: Draba incana (assembly GCA_963576765.1). Lineage (NCBI taxonomy): Eukaryota > Viridiplantae > Streptophyta > Magnoliopsida > Brassicales > Brassicaceae > Draba > Draba incana. The sequence goes on along the minus strand of CAUYWE010000163.1, from coordinate 10,103 downwards.
AGAACTTCTAATGATTTTATCCTAACAGTTAAAATTGAATCTATCAATTCATCAAACACCCTTGAATAACCCAAAACCTAACAAGGAAACTACTCAGACATATTGAATAAAGCAAAATCTTATTAAAATAAAGATATCTCTTAAACTTAGTAAAATAAAGCGTAAGTCTAAACAATGACTTAAAACATCTATATATAGGGTACAAAACCGACTTGGACCTAATTGCAAACATCAGGACCTTTTGGAGCAAAAACGAAAAACTTCCAATTATGATTCTTCTGGTCGCGAAGTTGGTCATGTCGAGCGACACCATAACTCTGTCGATCGACACTCAATATTCCTTCGTGTCAAGCGACACCGATGTCCATGTCGCTCGACATGCTCTTCAAATCTTCAATCCGAACTTGCGACTTCGACAGCTTATTGCACAATGATCCATAATGATCTAGTAAACACCAATTATGCTCCAAACATCCCTGTACTTAATAATGATAATAAAGACTTGAAATATACCAAAAAGACTCTAGATAATGGACTTATATAATGGTTGAAAACCGGTAAAAACAATGATATATCACTGACTAGTTTGGGGAAACAAGTGTTTGGAGATGTGGTTGCATCCTTGACATCATGATCTTGGAGATTACTTTATACAACACTGCACACAAGCTGATAGGTCTATAATCAGACATGAGAGGAGAATTGACCTTCTTTGGGATAAAACAAAGTTGGGTAAAGTTCCATTCCTTTGGGAAATATCCTGACTAGAAGAAACTTTGAACTTCTTTAGTGACATGCTCTCATATTATTGCCCAGTAGTATTGGAAAAGAGGCATGTCATCTCATCTGGCCCTAGGGCCTTGGTAGGGTTAATGGAGAAGGCAGCCTGTCTACAGCAGCAGCAGCGAGGAGTCCTCGTCTCGCAAGAGCAACCAGGAGAAGGAGAACTCCGTCGAAGCTCCTCCACCCAACACTGCTAACAACCCATCATACATGACAGAGATCAAGCAGATGTGAGATCCCGCATCAACACACCTCGGATCACTCACACGGATCCAGAAGACTTGCCTCCACCACCACCACGTCAGGAACATGATGAAACTCCCAAGCGTGTGGTGGAAGAATCGGACGAAGATCAACCCCCTCGGAGATGAGCCCGAATCATCACAACTGCTGGCTCCGATTTTGCTAATGAAGAAAGGGCTCTAATCTTAGCGAAGCTTTACAGGAAGGAGTAGGAGCGTAGGGCTCCACAAGGCTCCTGAGACGAAGAAGCGGCTACGCTGAAAGCCCAGTTAGACCAGGTCATCTCCGATCTACGGACAACCAAGCTGAAGATGTACCGGAGCACGGGAAGGGCTCATGGGGTTGCCTACGTGTTGGAGAAGGCACGCCTGGGATTGTCATCAAGGTCACCAGCCGCGGACTCAATGTCGCACCTGCGAACCCGTGATCTCTGTGTGCACCGACGAGCAACACCCAGAGAGATGCGTCGAGATCAGAGCCGCCCTTGACAAAGTGCTCAAAACAAAGCCAGTGACTTTTCTCCAGAAGAACATCGACACCTTTGACAGGACCGCTGAAGACATGCCTGGGGTAGACATCAATGTCGCCAGCCACGAACTCAATGTCGATCCTACATTCAAACAAGTCAAGCAAAAAAGAAGGAAGTTGGGTCCTGAACGGGCAATGGCTTTTAACGACGAAGTCGAAAGGCTTCTGCGAGTTGGGTCGATAACCGAAGTCAAGTATCCCGACCACATCGCCCACCTGGAAGAATGTTTCAACCAACTAAACCTCCACAACAAGAAGCTGAACCCAACGAAGTACAGATTTGCTGTGACTTCTAGCGAGTTCTTTGGGTACCTAGTCACTCGCTGGGGCATTAAAGCTAACCCGAAATAGGTCGATGCACTGACCCAGATGGCTTCACCAAGTAATAAATGTGAAGTGCAGAGATTAACTGGGAGAGTGGCTACACTCAATTGGTTCGTCTCACGCTCCACTGATAAGTGCCTTCCCTTCTACAACACTCTGCGAGGAAACAAATAGTTCGAATGGTCAGAAAAGTGTGAAGACACCTTCAAGCAGCTTAAGGAATATCTGGCAACGCCACCCATCCTGGCTAAGCCAGTGACTGGAGAACATCTCTTCTTCTACATCGCTGTCTCAGAAGCAGCAATCAGCACCGTCCTTGTGCGAGAGAAAACAGGCGAGCAGAGGCCTATCTTCTACGTGAGCAACACGCTCACAAATGCTGAAACAAGATACCCCCAATTGGAAAAACTGGCACTGTCCGTCCTCATGGCATCAAGAAAGCTAAGGCCTTACTTTCAATCTCACTCAATTATTGTCCTTAGTACTTTCTCGCTACGTTCAGTTTTACATAGCCCAAGTCAATCTGGCAGGATACCAAGTGGACTGTGGAGCTCAGCGAGTATGACATCGAGTGTAAGGGGCGAACATGCAACACGTCACAAGTGCTGGCAGATTTCCTCATAGAACTCCCAGAAGACAAAGACTCAAATGGGGTGATATCACTACTAAACGTGCGTTGGTCGCGATTAAAGAAGGAAGTTAAATGAAGATGGGTCTTGCAAGTGGCCCAAGTGCAACCAAAGTCCACTTTGCCTTCTTCATCTCCACTTTGTAAGATCAGCTTACAATGACAAGAGGACCACCTCGCAACACCGAAGCCGACCTCGCACAACCTCGCAACCATTATTGTCCCTTGCGAGTTTCGCGACGTGATGAATCAATTCTGTCCATCTGGGAACTCGTTAACAAATCAGCCACCTCGCGATGAGTTGACTCGTCCACCTCACTATAACCTCGTCGCGACCTCAGAACACCTCGACGCAACCTCGTCTCTCTCTTCTTACCTTGTTGAAGATGAGCCCTTCGCCGAATCAAGCTTCTCTTCATCTCCACTGATCGAGCTTGTCTTCTCCTAAATCAACCTCGCAAGCTCGCAGGAGCTCAGAATCACTTCGCAATGAGTCGACTCGCAACGAGTCAACTCGGTTCTTCTTCACCTCGCTGCAAGCTCGGCTCTACTCAAATCAACCTCGCAACCATCTTGTCGTCTTGCTCTCCTCTCTTTCACAAGCTCAATCTCGAGCACAACACTACGTTTCGCGATAATGCAACCTGGTTGTACTTCTATCTAAAGAGCTTGCCAAAACACAAAATCAGGCTTCACAATCTAATGGTGGCAACCGAGGACGTACCTCGCACCTCGCTCCTCACAAGTTTGTTCATCACATCGCAGCTCACACTCGTTTTCAATCTCAATTCCACCTGGCAAGACCAAGACCACGAGCTTAACTTCGCACCAGATCAAGTCTCACGGTTTAACAACCACTTTGCAAGCTCAGGACGACGCAATACGGACCTTGCAAGCTCAAAGTTATGAGCTCTACTCGTTCAACTCCTCGTCCTTCTCTGTCACTTTGCTGCTCGAATCTCGGTTCGTCCACCTCCTCTGAGTCAATGTCGCGAGCTCCTTTCGCCTCACTCCACCTGAGTGTCAATGCTTCAAGCTCCGCAGATCGCAATCAGACTTACGAAATAGTTTGCGCTTCAAATCAACAAGACGAGCTCGCTACAACAACACATCAACGACGTCAGCTCCTCACACTTCGCTGATTTTACGACACTATGACAAGCAAAGTTCAACAAGACAAATCAATTGTCGCGATTTACGAATAAACCTCGCCGGCTCCGCTATAGCACAACCATCTCGACTTCTTCACCTCATGGGCTCGTCGACACTCAAGTCCACCTTACAGACTTGTCGATACGCTAATCTCACTTCATGGATGCAAAACGCATCTGCAGCGACTACGACACCAGCACGGCAAAGACTCAGAGCGAGCAAAGCTCTCACCTAGAGCGGTGACGCCACGGTCAACATCACCGCCGTGTTCGTCGTGTTGCATTTTTCCTACAAGGCCAAGTCTGTTGTCTCACCTACATACAAGTCAACAATGAAGATCCAAAGTCAACAATGAAGGCTAAGCAAGTAAGCAAACGAAACACCCACCCAGACTGCGATGCCACCACCTTTTTCGAAGCACAGGCCTCATCTCCGGATGAGCTCCACATGATCTCCTACGCCTTCGGGGGGGAGTGAATGTTTTCACTTAAGCCTCGTTCCGTACGAGCTCACTTGATCTCCTCCGCCTTTAGGGGGGGAGTGAGTGCTTTTCACAGTCTCTAGACGACTTTAGTTCCCTCTTTCGTCTAAAAAGGGGGGGGGGAGTGGGATTCCCGTACGCCACTCCTTGACAACATCATTGACAACATCATCATCAAAGAACAAACACTCGCCACAGCACTCATCATGAGAACAGCTTGTCCTTTACGGACTGATCAAAGCTTCAATCGAGTAGAGTCATTCCGTATTTATTGTTGCTGGCCACAGCAATAATGCGGAAATACGAACACAATGACATCCATAATGGATACAGCGCGCTATATAAGTACCAGTGTTCAGAATCGTCCTCGGATGAATCCAACTGATCACTCAGAAACCCAACAAACGTCGTTGGTAAAATGCAGCTGCTAGTGACCTCCGTTCGGAATGCGTTCTGAACGTGTCACTCGGAAACCCAAGACAAGCGCTGGTCAAATCTAAGGTGAACTTGTTCTCGGACAGACGTGTCTCGAGAACGGCACCATTCTGCAAAGCCCAACAGCAACGTTGGCAGATAAAGAGCGTGAGCGCATTTGCGTTTTCACAGCTGATATATCATGGTTTTTACCCGTTTTTAACCATGATATAAGTCGGTTTTGTATAGTATATTTTGTATTTGTGTGTCTTTTGTAGTGTTTTGCAGGAAAATAGTCGTTTGTGCCGAAACCATCCGAAGTGCTTCAAAGATCGACTTAGAAGAACGGTTTCCATTTGGATTTAGCTTCAGAGGTCTTCATGAAAGTTGTAGGTATTTGAGATATATTTCCAATGGAAGTAGTTTGAGGTCATTCCGATCGGTGGTTCAGGAGATATGGCCGTTTTACCGGAGGGGTTTTTCCAGAGAGTTTCCCGTCGATCGACAGGGATTTGTGTCGATCAACAGGAAGCCTGAAGAAGCCAGAACAAGGCGTTTTTCAGATATTTCCACAGACGCCTTCGCGTCGATCGACAGGACTTTAATGTCGATCGACGGCGGACCTTCTGACCTAATTTTGGGCACTTCTATAAATAGTTTTGTTTTGTTTTCATTGTAAAATATCTAGAAAACTTGTAAAAACTAGATCTATTCTCGTTTCGAGACTTAGAGAGAGAGAGAGAGAGATATTTTGAAGATCTTGGAGGGAGATCTTCATGTTCTTCACCTAGTGACACCATTTGTATCTTCTAAACTCTAACTCTTTTATGAAATTCTATTCAGTTATTATGATTTCTTCATCTATTTCTGAGTAAATTACTTGTTAGGACATGGAGATTTCATGGGTTTTGATGAGAAATCAATAAAATCGAAGATCTGTCAAGGTTATCCGTTAGTTCTTCGTTTAGACTGTTCTCAATGCTTGAATCTAGCTTGATCACCTAGAATCTTGATTTTAGGATTGTTGGTTAGCCACGACAGTGGGATTAATAACCTGAATCTAGTCTAAATGGGCAAGGTTACCTATTCGCAAAGAATATTTGGCTTAGGGATTTTGTGAACATATCGAACTCGTGCTAAATGCGTGTTTAGATTCGATGATTCATGAGGGTCTAAATATATATAGCCTTCGTAACGACAGTTAGTTGGTTATACTTTCGTGTTTGAGTTCTAGAACGGTGCGTGATAGAACCTTGATAGTTGTGATAATCTTTGATTCATTGCCTATAAGAATTTCCATGGTATAACTCTCGTATCTTCGAGACCAATGTAAATTAAAACCATATCATCACTTGTTTCATAGTTCCATCTTTTGTTTACTTGTAAAAAGCATCGCTCTAGCTTAAGAATGGATCATTGCAATCCTAGTGTATCAATCAAACCTCCCTGTGGATACGATAACCCTTTGTGCTACAACGTACATAGGGGTTTTTGATGGCCCCGGCCATGTGTAAAAACGCCTGACATCAAAATGGCGCCGTTGCCGGGGAGGTTTTTGCATTGATCATTGGGATTTTGATTCTTCTTAAGGCTAGAGTTTTATTTTTATTCTTTTCTCTTTTGTTCTAGAAGGAAGTGACAAAGATGAAGCAACCGTCAAGCTAGTGACGTTAAACGCGCCATTGGGGACCTCCCCAAACATATCCATAGTCAAGCTAATGACTTAAAATGAGCGCTTAATGGGAGTCAACCCATTTACTTTTCAATTTCGTACTTTTGTTTTGATTTTTTTTTAGTTGAAATTTCGAATACTAAGCGAACTTGAATTTTTATTTAAGGAATGCAATGAGTTGTTCCCGTTGATCGTTTGTTGAATGTCAAAAAAAATGGTAAATTTTGTATTTCTTTGATCAAGTTCGCATTTCATTTGATTTATTTTACCAATCTCGAGCTTGATAACACTGGGGACAGTGTTGGTTAAGTCTGGGGGAGGAAGTTACTAACGGGTTTCTTTTTGTTTTGATTTTTGACTCAAATTTTTGGTTAAAATTTTTTTTTGTTTTATTGAGTCAAAATTAGTAGAACATCCCTTCTTTTGGTCTTTTTCATCATGTGACCATTCTTCCAGGATCAACTTCAGAGTTAAGACTAATGAAAAATCCTAGGATAGACCAATTGACTAGAGAAGTCCGCTACTTCCAGTATAATCCGCCAAGTCAGAGCTATTGCACGACTCTCTTTGGGATCGATGTCCATTGAGCTTGACTCATCATTCATACCTGATAAATTCAACCGTCTGTTGATAGTAATGGTACTCCTCTCCCCATATAAAAAGAAAAATAAATATATATATACATATATATAAAATATTACTAGGATTGGGGTGAAATGATAGTTCTCGAGTACAAGATAAGGAATAAATCCAATGAATCTGTACTCGAGATGATCACCCAGCTCATAAGCAGCAGTCTGAGTCCCTTAAAAAGGATGTTGAGGACGAGCAATCTCACGAGCCTGTCTCCTCACAAGGAACAATCGTAGTGAGTCACGAACCTGTCTCCTCACAAGGAACAACATTAGTGAAATATGCACTGCTTCGAGTTTAACAATCGCAAAAAAAAAAAAACAATGTATATATATATGTAAATATAGAACGAAATAAGTCTGGGGGAGAGGTAGATTACCAAGTGTTGTTTAGGTTGATTTATCGCGGTATAGTATGGGAATGAGTCTAGAAGGTTCATGGCTTTGAGAACATTGAGATCAAGCGATGAAGACTAACAGATTATGCTGCGAAGTGGTGGATGGATTTGGAAGGTTGTGTGTATCTGCGGAGAAGTACATGGTGGTCTGATTCTGGTTGGTTTTGGAAAGGTCAATTCGCTGCATCGAAAGAAGGTATGTTCTATGTTTTCAAACCTCTTTCACATTCTTGGTGTATGTTTTGCTTGAGGCCAAGCAAATGCTAAGTCTGGGGGCGTGATATATCATGGTTTTTACCCATTTTTAACCATGATATAAGTCGGTTTTGTATAGCATATTTTGTATTTGTGTATCTTTTGTAGTGTTTTGCAGGAAAATAGTCGTTTGTGCCGAAACCATCCGAAGTGCTTCAAAGATCGACTTAGAAGAACGGTTTCCATTTGTATTTAGCTTCAGAAGTCTTCATGAAAGTTATAGGTATTTGAGATAGCTTTCCAATGGAAGTGGTTTGAGGTCATTCCGATCGGTGGTTCAGGAGATATGGCCGTTTTACCGGAGGGGTTTTTCCAGAGAGTTTCCCGTCGATCGACAGGGATTTGTGTCGATCGACAGGAAGCCTGAAGAAGCCAGAACAAGGCGTTTTTCAGATATTTCCACAGACGCCTTCGCGTCGATCGACAGGACTTTAATGTCGATCGACGGCGGACCTTCTGACCTAATTTTGGGCACTTCTATAAATAGTTTTGTTTTGTTTTCATTGTAAAATATCTAGAAAACTTGTAAAAACTAGATCTATTCTCGTTTCGAGACTTAGAGAGAGAGAGAGAGAGATATTTTGAAGATCTTGGAGGGAGATCTTCATGTTCTTTACCTAGTGACACCATTTGTATCTTCTAAACTCTAACTCTTTTATGAAATTCTATTCAGTTATTATGATTTCTTCATCTATTTCTGAGTAAATTACTTGTTAGGACATGGAGATTTCATGGGTTTTGATGAGAAATCAATAAAATCGAAGATCTGTCAAGGTTATCCGTTAGTTCTTCGTTTAGACTGTTCTCAATGCTTGAATCTAGCTTGATCACCTAGAATCTTGATTTTAGGATTGTTGGTTAGCCACGACAGTGGGATTAATAACCTGAATCTAGTCTAAATAGGCAAGGTTACCTATTCGCAAAGAATATTTGGCTTAGGGATTTTGTGAACATATCGAACTCGTGCTAAATGCGTGTTTAGATTCGATGATTCATGAGGGTCTAAATATATATAGCCTTCGTAACGACAGTTAGTTGGTTATACTTTCGTGTTTGAGTTCTAGAACGGTGCGTGATAGAACCTTGATAGTTGTGATAATCTTTGATTCATTGCCTATAAGAATTTCCATGGTCTAACTCTCGTCTCTTCGAGACCAATGTAAATTAAAACCATATCATCACTTGTTTCATAGTTCCATCTTTTGTTTACTTGTAAAAAGCATCGCTCTAGCTTAAGAATGGATCATTGCAATCCTAGTGTATCAATCAAACCTCCCTGTGGATACGATAACCCTTTGTGCTACAACGTACATAGGGGTTTTTGATGGCCCCGGCCATGTGTAAAAACGCCTGACATCAACAGCCTAAACAAAGCCTCATTCATGAGCAAGCAAAGCCTCATTCATGAGCAAACAAAGCCTCATTCACGAGCAAACGAAGCCTCATTCATGAGCAACTGACCAAGAACAAACCCCATCCATGAGCAAAAGGACAAAAAAATTTCATTGTATTGCAGCAACGCAGTGGCTTCGGCAAGCAAAGTAAGAAGTCTTCAAACCTTCAATCAAATACGAAATCTTAAAACCTTCGGTAAACCAAGTGCTTACAGTGTTGGAAAACACATGACAAAAGCACATAACAGTCTAGAGAACTCCTAAGTACAGGAACAACGTCTAAAGCAAGTACTTTAGTCCGAAACCAACAAGGTTCATCATACAATACAAAAGCTACAGAGTCATCCTGCATTCGCCACAATGCAAGGACCCAAAGTGTTAGCAAGGATACAAACCATCCAATGCTACAACCGAAAGTCATCAAGTCCAACAAGAGTTTTCAGAAACATGAAACTACAAATAAACTAATCAAAGAGAAATGATCACTCACCAGTCACTCATCCTCATCAGCTACATCAGCATCCTCTGCGATCTCTAAGCCTTACCTCACGCTAGAGACAAGCTCATTAAACACGTCACAAGCATCATATATCGAGATCTTCCTCTTAACCAAAAGCCCTGCTAGGGTGTCCAAAGTCGGGCCATCAGGCTCACGGAGACGTTTAATAAGCTCCAGGCTCGCATCAATCTCAGCAAGGTCCAGCATGTTATCCTTCGCTGTCTCCTCAATCCTGACAAGCAAGCTGGCAACCTGTGCGGTCCGATAAGCAAAGCCGTGAGCTGCCTCATCCTTGGCCTCAGCAACGGCCTCCTCAATCTTAGCGTCACTGAGACATTCAACATCCAACAGCTTACTCCTAAGCAAAGCAATCCCCTCCTTATCCTTCGCATGCCTCGAAGACGCCCTCAACAGCTTGTCGCTCAACTCTTCCTCCTTTTTCTTCACAGAAACAACGTCATCCTCAAGAGCTCGGTCCCTCTCAGCAAGCTCGACGTTGGCTTTCTCGGCCTCGCTGAGCTCCTTGTCGCGAGAGCGAGAGTCCTCTTCGAAGTAAAAGGCCAGTTGGTCCAGCTGAGCGGAGGGCTGCACGTAGAGGGAAGTAAAGGGAAAGGTATTAGATCAAAAGTAGCTAAGTACCAAGCGACCACGCACTCGCTCCCATTCGAAACCACGACCATGGGCTCGCTCGCGCCCTCCG
>CAUYWE010000144.1:2500-77882 GCA_963576765.1 Draba incana | reverse complement strand
AGGAGAAAGATGAAATAATAACTCAAGTTATGGCTGAAGGTAAGGCAACCTTTTGGAATGCTTTAAATCATGGATAATACTTTTCTCTGTGTTAAAAAATTAATAATAATTTTCTCTCCCAAAGTGAACTGACTGTTTGAACATGCCTGGAAAATGAAAGGATTTTATTTTATTTTTCTTAGCTTGATCCCCTAATAGTAATGCCTGTAATGTAGGCGAAGAGCTTTCAAAGAAACAAGCTTCTCAAGAAGCTCAGATCAGGAAGCTAAGGGCTCAGGTATATAATAAAAGTCTATGTGTTTCATTTTTATTAGTACCATCAATCTCATGCCTTTTTCTCTTACCTTATTTTTTGGCTGGTTAGATTAGAGAGGTAGAAGAAGAGAAGAAAGGACTAATCACAAAGCTTCAGGTAATTGATGTCACTAGCGATGCTTGTGTTGTTTCACTAACCTCGTGATTAAGACAACCAGCATGAAGGGGTGTCTTGATTTTCAGAAGACTTTATTAAAGGGGTGTCTTGATTTCTCAGAAGACTTTGTTAACTTCCTTTGTTTTTTCCTTTTACTTGTCAGTCTGAAGAAAATAAGGTAGAAAGTATTAAAAGGGACAAGACAGCCACCGAGGATCTGCTGCAAGAGACCATAGAAAAACATCAAGCTGAACTTATTTCTCAGAAAGAGTATTACTCGAACGCATTAGCTGCAGCGAAGGAAGCTCAAGCATCAGCTGAGGAGCGCACCAACAATGAAGCGAGAACAGAGTTAGAGAATCGTCTAAAGGAGGCCGCAGAGCGAGAATCTATGCTAGTCCAGGCGCTGGAAGAATTGAGGCAAACCTTAAGCAAAAAGGAGCAACAGGTTTTGTCTTACTCAATCAAATTTGGTATTGTACTTGCTCGGATCTCATCTGATCATCTTTATTGATACTTATCTGGTTGGTGGTTTTTACAGGCAGTGTACATGGAAGACATGTTCCGTGGGGAAATTGAGGACCTTCAAAGGCGTTATCAGGTAAATCAAGATGTTTTGCTGTCTCTATGCATATTTCTTTGTTCTGTTATGGTCTTATGGTTACTCACTCTTCGACAAGCCCATGATGTTGAAACAATGCTTCTAGTTACTAATAGTTTGTTCTGTTTACTGTATGCTAACCTACCTTTCTTGTAGGCTAGTGAGCGAAGGTGTGAGGAATTAATCACCCAGGTTCCTGAGTCTACGAGGCCTCTCCTAAGGCAGATTGAGGCTATGCAGGTAGAAAATTGTTCATTTCTTTTTTTGGTTTCAGAAAATTTCCCGAGATAACAAATGTGAAAATAATTCGTAACATTGCATTCTTATCTAATTGACGATAGGAAACTACATCCAGAAGAGCAGAAGCTTGGGCTGCTGTAGAAAGAACTCTGAATGCTCGACTGCAGGTGTCTTGAACACCACTGATATATGCTATATTCAGCCAATTATATTTCTTTTCTCTATCATTTTGTTTAATTTGTACGATTATTCAGGAAGCAGAAACTAAAGCTGCTACAGCTGAGGAACGAGAGCGCTCTGTGAATGAACGCCTCTCTCAAACCTTATCAAGGATCAATGTTCTGGAGGCCCAGGTTTCCTATTTTCATTAACACACTTCTTCTCCAATGTCACGTGCTTTCTCTAAATTTTAGCTTACCCAGTTCTTCTATCCAGCTTTCATGTCTTAGAGCAGAACAGGGCCAGTTAAGCAAGTCGCTCGAGAAGGAGAGGCAGAGAGCAGTAGAGAATAGACAGGAGTATCTGGCAGCTAAGGAGGAAGCAGATACTTTAGAAGGTCGAGCAAACCATCTTGAAGTGGAAATTAGGGAACTGCGGAGAAAACATAAGCAAGAGTTGCAAGAAATGCTGCTCCACAACGAGCTTATTCAAAAGGTGCTACTTAGGTTTACGGACATTAACTTTATCTTAAAAGAATCGGTTTCGTAAGAAATGGCCCAGCAATTATGGAACTGAAAGGACTAAAGTACCTAGCGGGTTTTTAAATCAATCAAAGTAGTGCTTTTAAAGAAGAAAGTGCTTTCCCAAACTTGTTCATTTCAAGTAGCATACAAATCCTACTCCACTGCGGTTCTTTTTTTGTTCCCAACATTTTGTTATTAGCTACTTGTAGCTTCTACTAGCATGCAAATTGTTGCAAACTGTTCCTGTTTATCACTCTTCTTTATTCTTCTCAACATGGCCAAATTTTTTTTTCCAGGACCTAGAGAGGGAGAAGGCTTCACGTTTGGATCTTGAAAGAACAGCCCGTATCAATTCCTCGGCAGCCTCTGAACAGCTTCCTATAGCAAGGCAAAATTCTGCCTTTGAGAACGGTGATGCATCTCTATCTGGATTACTATTTAGTAACTCAGACTTTGCATATCTGTAATTCCTTAACTATGTCATCAGGAAGCTTGCCTAGAAAGCTCTCAAGCGCAAGCAGCCTTGGAAGTATGGAGGAGAGCTATTATCTGCAAGCTTCGCTTGATTCCTCAGATAGGTTTTCTGAGAAGAGAGGCACGCCTGAGGCAACTATGAATCCGTATTTCATGAAGAGTATCACACCGAGTGCTTATGAAGCCACACTTCGACAGAAAGAGGGTGAACTTGCTTCATACATGTCCCGCTTGGTAGGTGTAGAAAGTATCCAACTTCTCATTTTTTGTGTAACTCTATTGGTAGGCTTTTGGCAAATTGGCTTAGTAATGGAATTTAGGTTCACATCAATTTGTTATCTCAGAGTCCTTACAATGACGACTAACCTTACAAATTATGGGTTTACCTATGGTTACCCTTCATTTATAAGCTGCTTTAGAAGATTTAGCTCTTCTTGTCGACGTAGTATAGGCTGATTGTTAGGGTCATCATCACTAACGTAGAACCTAACTGTAAAAAGTTAAACCATGCCTGGTGGTATTTGCTGTGGCGCAGGCATCAATGGAGTCTATCCGAGATTCCCTGGCTGAGGAACTGGTCAAAATGACAGCAGAGGTAGAGATAGTGCTGAGAGTTATTTTATGCTCAGTGTTATAACGATGTGCTGTCTTATATTTTTAGTCAATGTGGATGTAGTGTGAGAAATTACGAGTGGAAGCGGAAAGGGTCCCGGGCCTGATTGCAGAGCGGGAAGCACTAAGGCAAAGGCATGCGGCTGCTCTGGAATTGACGGGTGAACAAGAGGAGGAGGTAAGATATGCGAATAAAATAATTGAATCAAAAGTGGTAAGTGTTGAGTTAAAAGAAAATTGGGTTATTTGTCTGTGGTAGATTGAGGAACTTAGAGCGGATATAGCAGACATGAAGGAAATGTACAGGGAGCAAGTGAACATGCTGGTGAACAAGGTAAGGGAAAAACATAGATAAGTATAGTCAAAAGTGTTGAGAGGCGCATGCTCATGGGTTTGTGCAATTTTTACAGATCCCGTGAGGGAGCAAGTGGTGAAACAAGTTTAGTCAAAAATGTTGACAGATCTAGACCTTGTGTTCCTTGTATTGTATAGCTATAAAGCTACCAACTTCATTTTTGCTTTTCTCAGGAGGCTTTTGAAAACAAACTTTTGGTGCTCGAAAGAATATTTTCTTACAGTTTATTCTTGGTAATTATCTTGGAGACGAGAACAGATGGAGTGTGACCCTTGTGTGGTCGTATATATAGAAATTGCCTAGTCTCTGCACTAGCAACATTGCGACTCCCGTCTGTTCTCGTCTCCAAGATAATTATGTGATCATACCCTCGCGTGTGAGTTATGTGGTCGTATATATTGAACATGCCTAGTCTCTTCTGCACTAGCAACATTGCGACTCCATAAATTCTTATTGAGATGTTGAGATGGCATAATCAGGGAATAAAAAAGCCCAACAAAAGGCCTGCAAATGAGTGATGTTGGCTGTGTTGCATCATCAGCAGCATACCATTGTCCTTTTCCGTACACCATTACTGTATTGATTTGTCATGTGTATGGTTGATTCACATAGTATAAAAATGTAAATGATTGATTTCGTTTGTATAAAAATATGGATGGAGGTCGGCAGTAGTACTAAGTAATGATGGTAGGGTAGGGGCGAAGCAGGTGATTAAAACCCATTCTCCCTCCTCGGGAGAAGCATCTGGGACTGGGAGTGTGGCCATATAATCAAAGTTTGTTTATAGAGAGACTGACTTTTCCAGAAAAGTCAAAAAGCTCTTTCTTCCACTCGACGTCGACGTCGACGTCATCATCCCTCTCCTCTCCTCTCCAGGTATATCATCATCATCATCATCATCGTCCTTGGATCGCGAAGCTGCTAGATCTGCCATTGCCTTTGTATCAAATGCTTGTTTCTGATTTACATTTGCGAATCCTTGTTCCTTTGGTACCATCAGATCCAACTTTTGAATCCTGGATTCTGGAATTTTCCTACTAGCTCACGTCACGTCACGTCATGTGGGTTTTGATTTCTAAATTGAATCTCATCATCTCTGGGAAAGTGAAAGTTACCTTAATTAAAATTTGTATGGGTTATTTATCTCTTTTTCTTCTATAAGCAAGCTTGTGTGCATGTGCTGATGTGCAGTAGCGTCTTGTTTCAGAGGTGATGGATTCTGTTCGACGCACCTACACCACCATTATGCGAGGACGTCACTTAGACAAGCGTCTTCCTTCCAAAGACTCTCTCTCTGCTTTGGATAAAGCTGAAACTGCAGGTTTCTTATTTATCTCCTCTTTTTTTCCCTTCCAGGGCAAGTGTTATAGAAATTCAGCTTGTATTGCATTCATAAATTTTGCTACTCCTTGCCTATGTTTTACACGAAATATGAATAAGTTGGCCGGAAAAGAAAATACAGAGTCCGATGTTGATTGTAGATGGTTAACCGAGAATAAATCTGTATACATTACGTACATGACTATGAAATTTGAGGTTATGTATTGTCTACCATGGCTTTGAATTTTAGACTTAGAACTCAGAATACACTAGTAAATAACAACAAGAAAGCTTGACTCTATCACGTAGGATTTTTACTTTTACAATGGTTTGTGTTGATGAAATGATGTGTGTTGATAAAAGAGGACTTTGATCTTTTGTCGCCTGCTTTCATCAACTTTAGATTGCTGAGTTTAGCGTGTGTACCTTTGGAGCTCTGCTCTCAATATAAAGACCATGTTCGCACCTTAAACATAGCCTTGTAATTTAGATTTACCAATTTTTACTCGCTCTTTGCTTTGTACATTTCACATCTGTCGTAATTAAAAGAAGAAACCTTGTATTTTTGTCTGCATAGACTGACTGTGAATGTGAACTCCAGTGCGTCTGCCTACTGGGATGGGAAAAGACATCGGGAATCCTTCCTGGAAGCGATCTCTGCCTCACGTGCTCGTTGCATCACTCACTTCGCTTTTATTCGGCTATCATCTTGGGTATCTCCTCCTGACATTTGTTCCCTCCTTTTTTCATGTGTGCATTAACAGAAAAACATGGAAATTTACTTCTCATGCTGCTAGCTAGGCTGTTTTTTTTTTTTTTTTTTGTCTTAGTTGACAGAGTTAAATTGTGTTTCTTCTTATTGCATGGTTATTTTTAAAGCATTTGTTAACATATATCTATATACACTCGGTTTCTTTTAAATGTATGTAATTGGGAACTATATGAAATTCCATGTTGTTTTTTTTTTTCACGATGCAGGGTTGTCAACGAAACTCTCGAAAGCATATCAATTGACCTTGGCTTTAGTGGGAACACAATCGCTGAAGGTACCATTCAAGAAGATAAATTGTTTGTTCTGCTTATCCAGTCACAGTGTCTATCCTTCCGTCCGATCATTCCAAAAACCTTTCTCTGTCGAATGAAGGTCTTGTAGTTAGTACATGCTTAGGCGGCGCCTTTATTGGATCTCTGTTCAGTGGGTTGCTCGCGGATGGTGTTGGGCGCCGAAAAGCTTTCCAGTTGAGCGCCTTACCAATGATTGTTGGAGCTTCAGTGAGGTGATTTTTTTTTGTTCCAGTTAATTTGTGGTTTATACTGTTAAATATGCATGACTGGTACATGTTTCAGTGTTTCTAGTCTCGGAATCTAATTGTATGGTTAATTTTTGGTTTAACGTGTATGTGATCACTTGAACATTTACGATTCGAATCACTGCCTGCTGAGTTGCCGAATTTGTGGTCTAGGCTAGTCATTACATCTACTCTCATAGTGATTTCCTGCTTAGATATCTGTACTCTATAGCCTGACTATTGGATATGGGTAATTGGCTACTCATTTTAACATATTTGATCTGAAGTCATTGCTTTGATATTTTTTAACTTATCCCAAGGTGCAGCCACTAGTTAGGTTTAAGATAATGTGTTGCTCTTCCATCCAAAGTCAGTGTATCAAAATCATGAGATTTGTGGGCTGACAAGTGTATCTCTTGCAGTGCATCAACTGAGAGTCTTGAGGGCATGCTCCTGGGAAGGTTTTTGGTCGGAATTGGGATGGGCACAGGTCCTTCTGTAACGGCTCTCTATGTCACTGAGGTACCTGACATATACTTTGTAGTCTTTCTATTCTGCACTTGTTTTTGTAGGATCACTACATGAAATTTCGTCCTCACTGATGTGAATATAACTTGACGCACATTTCAGTGGTGACTAGGATATTATCATCCAATTCAATGACTTTACCAAAAATATATATTTTCTACAGATGGGATTGTACCAAATAAAAATTATTATGTCAAAAGATGTTTGGGGTCAATGTAAATAGTTCTATGTTTCAGACATAAAAAGACATGAAATTGGACAATATACAGAGTTCGTTGCGCACATAAGTTTATTTTAGTAAGGACATCATCTTGAAAGCTTTACTCGCATGATTGGATTTACCTGAATGTGAAAAAAAAGGGTCTAGGCACATAAGTACCACTAACTCGCTATATTAATCCATCTTACTTGAACCGAGATTCACAATTTCTCTTTGCAGGTGTCACCTGCTTATGTGAGAGGCACATATGGGAGTTCTACCCAAATTGCAACATGTCTTGGACTCTTAGGTTCGCTATATGCTGGAATCCCAGCAAAAGAAAATTTGGGCTGGTAAGATATTGATAAGAACTCAAGGGAAAGAACTTGTTTTATAGAAGGTCAATAGCTAAATGGCGTGTTACAACCAATGCTTTAAACTTAACCTAAAAACTAGTTTCTGTGGGCAAAGTTTAAGGCTTTTATAGATCTTTGAATATGACTCCCAAGTGCATGGTAGTCTACTCTTTTTTTGCCTTCTTTAGGTGGCATGTTTGAGGGTAATTTTCCACTCCAACCGCACCTATCTGCAATGTGAAGTTTTAGTGTCTGGTTGAAATGCTGCAACTCTATAGGAATCCCCTCATCTTAAGACCAAATCTTTTGTTGTAAATTCATTAGTTGATTTCAACTTGAGGACTGGCTTTGCAGGGGAAAGAGTCCTAAAGTTTCTAAGCTCCTAGCAGCTAATAGGTTTGATCTTTTGATTATCTTAGGTGGCGTATATGTTTTTGGATATCCATAGTCCCAGCTGCAATGCTTGCTGTTTTCATAGAACTCTGTGCCGAAAGTCCTCAATGGCTTTTCAAGGTGGGTTTCTCATTTTAACCCGCATAGCGCTTGAAGACATTATCATAAACCATTTTTTCCCATTGATTCTCATTCTCTGTTTAACCTCAGAGAGGAAGGGCAGCTGAAGCTGAAGCCGTGTTTGAGAAGCTATTGGGAGGGGCATATGTCAAGGCTGCTATGGCAGAGTTAATGAAGTCGGATAGAGGAGATGATGGGGATTCAACTAAGTTGTCCGAGTTGCTTTTTGGGCGCAGTTTTAGAGGTATGTGTGATCTTTAATCAACCAGATTTGTGACAACTGTGGCATGAGTTTGATGTCAAATATCTCAGAAGTTGTGTCTCATTAAATATTAGATCTAGATTTTCATTCCCATTGAGCATAAACATTGGATGAAATGAGATTGGGTTAGACTTGAGCGTCAAAGAGTTGAATCATCTACGTGGAAGGTATGTTATGTTAGCCGGCTCAACTGGATTCGTAGTCAAAGAGAGTAATTGTCATTTGCAAAAACATATGGATGACATGTGAAGCCTCTTAATTTCATTCATTTTTACGTGTTAATTTTCTCCGTTTGCAGTGGTTTTCATTGGATCTACCCTTTTTGCTTTACAACAGTTGTCTGGGATAAACGCCGTGTTCTATTTCTCATCAACTGTCTTCAAGAAAGCTGGTGTACCTTCAGCCGCTGCAAACATATGTGTGGGAGTCTGCAACCTCTTAGGTATGGAAGTGTGACCTTTTCCTGTACTTTCTACTACGGCTTGAAAAATATTATTGCGTTCACGATAATTTGAATAAGCGAGTAGGCGTGCGTCTTCCAGCATTATTTTCTCAGTAGATATGGTGGTTGAGGTTTATATACAGACGCGAGATTAAGAACAGCAAGCTTAAGTGAATAACTTTCCTCTTATCACAAAGATGATTATAGAGAAAGCGTCGAAAACTTTCCTGTCAAGATGTTGAAACTGTTAAGTGAAACAATGATTGGATTTAAAATGATTGTGAACGAACATCATTCATGCTTCTGTACAGGTTCAACTGTAGCAGTGGTTTTGATGGATAAGCTGGGGAGAAAAGTGTTGCTTATTGGGAGTTTTGCGGGCATGGTAATTGAGAGTGAAAAGCACTATTTGAATGAAAAAGTTTACATAGCTGATATACTTAACAACGCTCCATGTATGCATCATCTTTAACAGGCAGTATCGCTGGGTCTCCAAGCATTTGCATATACTTCGTTTTCATCACCCTTTGGAACTGTGTTTCTCTCCGTTGGAGGAATGTTGCTGTAAGTTTTCTATAACAAAAACTATGGTGGTGGGAAAGGGGAAGGGGTGCTTTGAGTAACTCAGGAAATTAAAAATGCAGGTTTGTGTTGTCGTTTGCAACTGGAGCTGGTCCTGTTCCAAGTCTTCTCCTGTCTGAGATATGCCCTGGTCGTCTTCGGGCAACAGCATTGGCTATTTGTCTTGCCGTTCACTGGGTATGGCTTTCTTTTCTTCTTTTTTTTTATAGGAAATCGTGGACAAATGTTGAAATAGTAGTAGTAGTAACCTTTGGATAATGTGACCACAACAACAGGTAATAAACTTCTTTGTGGGGCTGCTGTTTCTGAGAATGCTGGAGCAATTAGGTTCGGTGCTTCTAAATGCAATATTTGGGTTCTTCTGCGTGGTGGCAGTCATCTTTGTGCAGAAGAACGTGATTGAGACTAAAGGAAAGAGCCTCCAAGAAATAGAAATCAGTCTGCTCTCTTCCACTTAGTGTTCATTAATCAATCTCCTTTTATTCTTGGGTACTTTGCTCAAATCTCATAGTTATTAGGTAATATGACTAAAATCATATAAATTTTTTTTTTATTACTGACATTTTTTTAATACCCAACGAGCCCTTTTGTTACGTTGTGACAAAAAACGTAATTACAAAAATGCCATAGCCACGTAAGCAACCACGTAGGAAACCGCTGACGTGTATTATGAACTCAGCTGTAAAAAGAAATGGCTGAGTTATGGTTACGTTGAGGCTGAATTATGGTTACGTTGCGGCTGAGTTAAAAAATGCGGCTGACTTATGAGAGATCGCCTGACTTACGAGCATAAATCAACCGTTAGTCACGGCTGATTTACAGAAATCTGGCTGACTTATGAGATAACGGCTGACTTACGAACATAAATCCGCCGTTAGTTACGGCTGATTTACAGAAATCTGGCTGACTTATGAGATAAAGGCTGACTAACGAACACAAGTTACGGCTGAGTTATACAACGGCTGGCTGATTTGTGGAAAATTGGCTCAGTTTTAGATAACAGACGGCTTAGTTATGTTCGTAAGGTTGGTTGACTAACGCAAATCAGCCGTAATTGGCTGGGTTAACAATAAGTTACGGCTGACTTATTATCGAAAGATTAATTACTAGAATAACATTCATTTAACAACTGATTTATTTGACAATACGGCTGACATTATATTTCCTATCCTAATTACGGCTGATTTATTAGCGAAAGATTAATTACTGAAATATCATTTATGTTGCGGCGGACTTACGTTATACTTGATGGCTGATTTATTAATGGATGAGTTATGTGTTTGTTTGGCGGCTGACTTACTGATATTTCATGTCATCAGTTCCGATTTTCCATGTCATCAGCTCTTATTTTCCATGTCATCAGCTCTTACAAATCAGGGTTCTTCATCTACGACCTTATTGTAATTCTTCTTCATCTACGTTTTTCATTATTTTCATTCATCAGAGATCTTATGGATCCGATAATTATTGTTTCCGGTAACTGGGTTAAGAAACACATATATGTATTCAAAACCAACGGTAGAGGGTGTAGAGTTGTGCATATAGATGAGAAAACAACACTAGACGAACTTGCGAAGATAGTACTCGATGATTACGGATTGAAGGAGTCGAGCCATCAGATTCAACTGAGCTACATGTTCTCCAATAAAGCTTTGAAAACAATGCCGCACGATACTCCACCAGTTTACCTCTCCAATACTCGACAGTTGCAAGTTTTTTTAAGCTTCAGAAAAATCGAAAACTTATGTTTTTGTGTGGAGATTACGGAGAATGAAATTAGTCGGAATGACGGAGCGAGAGAGAATAATAAAAGTTTATTCACTTATAGCTCAGAAGTTGAATCTAGATCCGAAGATTACGGTGGGAGTTATGATGCTTTGAATTTGGAGGATGAAGTAGAAGAAAATGAAGTGGGCGAAGAAGATGAAGCAGGCGAAGAAGATGAAGTAGGAGAAGAAAATGAAGTAGGCGAACAATACGAAGAAGATGATGAATTTGACAGCCGATTTGATATGTTCGACGACTCGGATGGTGAGTCATCTGAAGATGATAACTTCAGTTTATACGAAGACGAAGATTCAACGACACTACCTCCTAAGAAGAGACCGTATAACTTGTCGACGAGCGGATCCAAAGAGAATCCGGAGGTTCCAAGGTTAGATATATCTTCCCTAAACCTCTTGATAGGGCAACGATACGAGAGTAAAGCCGATTTGGAGAAACGACTGAAACTTCTTACGGTGAGGGATCAATTTAATTTTGATGTACACGTATCTGATTCGGATACACTCGTTGTTAAGTGTTGGGTTGGTGGATGTTTCTGGAGAGTTCGTGCTACTACACTAGGGGATCCCCTGACATTTTATGTTCGTATTTATGATTCGGATCATACATGTTCCGTAACTGAGCGTTCTGGTCGATCTCGAAAATCAACAGCGGCTATTTTAGGAGAGTTGTACAAGGATTTTCTCGGTGATGTTGGTCCGTCAGTTCGACCTAGGAGTGTCGGAATATCTATCCAGAAGCAATTTGGGGTAAAGGTAATTATTAGAATGTTGTGGCTGATTTATAGTTATATTACAGCTGAGTTATATTATAAACTAAACGGCTGAGTTATTTAATTTAACGGTTGAGTTACTAGTACGTTGTTTCGGCTGATTTATTGTTACGATGCGGCTGACTTATTTGTATCATTTTCCATGTGGTCAGATGCATTATTGGAAGACACATAGAAGGCTAAGATTTGCAAGGGAAATCGAGATGGGAACTCCTGAGAGTGGGTTTGAAGACTTGCCTTCTTACTTATACAAGATAAGAAGGGCAAATCCGGGTACAATTACGCGTCTTCAAATCGATGAGTTTGGAAGATTCATGTATGTGTTCCTTGCATTTGGTGCGAGCGTAAATGGGTTTCCTTTGATGCGCAAAGTTGTCGTTGTCGACGGTACGTTTCTTAAGGATAAATACAAAGGAACGCTTCTCACAGCACTAGCCCAGGATGGTAACTTTCAGATTTTCCCAATTGCCTTCGGTGTGGTTGACACTGAAAATGATGATTCGTGGCACTGGTTTTTTACTCAGCTAAAACTTGCGATTCCTGACGATGAGGTTCTTGCGATAATCTCCGATAGGCATAATTCGATAGGGAAAGCAATTAGGAATGTGATCCGTTGGCTTCTCGGGGAATTTGCACTTATCATTTATATAAGAACATTTTGGGAGCGTACAACGAAAAAGATGTCTTCCGTCTGGTGAAGAAAGCGGCAAGATGTTGTAGGATGGATGATTTTACTGTTATATACGAGGAGATTCAAGCGATTAATCCTGAACTCCATGCCTACCTCAAAAGAGCTGATGTCCGACTGTGGGCGCGTGTTCATTTCCCGGGCGAAAGGTACAATTTAATGACTACGAACATAGCGGAATCAATGAACCATGCACTGTCAAATGCTAGAAGTCTTAACATTGTTCGACTATTATAATCGATACAGGTTATGATGACCCGTTGGTTTGTTGAACGGAGAGAGGATGCTAGAAAGCAGCTAACCACCCTTTCGCGTGGTGTCGAAAAACAACTACATGTAAGTCAGCCGTAACATTTCATAAGTCAGCCGTAACATTTCATAACTCAGCCGTAACATTGCATAAGTCAGCCGTAACATTTCATAAGTCAGCCGTTACATTTTTATTCTGTTTTATAATAGGTTCGTGTTACTGCCGCCATACTTATGACGGCACAAAGGATTGATGATTATCACACTAAAGTTATATATGGATCTTCTGGGGATTCTTTACATGTTGTGAATTTGGACGGAAAAACATGCACATGCCGGCGTGTCGAAAATAAGAAATTACCATGTGTGCATGCAATCGCAGCTGCCGAGTACAGGGATAAATGTCGTATATCCCTGTGCAGTCCTTGCTATCACAACAATTATTTAGTAAACACATACGCTGAGTCGATCATGCCGAAAGATTCAGCGGTCCAAGTTCCTGATAACGTAGCTAACCAACCGTGCTTTCCCCCGGTTGTTCGGAGATCACCAGGACGGCCTAAGAAAGGTAGGATGAAATCTGATCTAGAAGTGGCACTTGAGAAGAAACGTCCTAGGAAAGAACACACATGTTCTCTTTGTAAACAGGTTGGACATAATGCAAGAACTTGTTCAATGTAGCAAGTTTGGCGGAGTTATGGTCCGGAGTTATGGGTTTAATTGTTTGTTGTATTACGGCTGAGTTATGGATTTTGTTTACATTACGGCTGAGTTATGGGATTCATGCCCCAATTTGAATTACGATTATTTTATATTTCGTCGATATTCACGCCCAATTTGATTAACGGTTCTGAAGAAACTGATTCGTAAACATTGCATAAGTCAGCCGTTGTAACATTTCGTAAGTCAGCCATAACATTTCTTAAGTTAGCCAGTCCATCATAAATTAACCAGTGCATTCTAAATCAGTCATACAGAATAACTTAATCATTATAAATCAGCCATTACATTATAACCAATTACATTATAACCCAACCATTATATTACAACGGATTTAAACACGAAACGGCTGAGTAAATCAGCCATCTGAGATGCAATCCATCCAATGCTTTCACCAAATTTTTTACATTGTGATCCAAAAGAACTCTGAAAATTTTCTAAATTTTCATCATCATATTGAATCTCACAGCAGCTACATCATCATCATTCCACCATTCAATCTCTGTTGTAGGGTTGATCTTTCTTCTGGTGTAACTTCAACCATGTACGAGAACATGTGGGATTTAACACCATGATTGAGGATGGTGACGCTGCAAAAGAGAAATCACCCAAATGTGTTACATTAAGCGCACAAGGGGAATGAAAACCACACTTACACATTTATAACATATTCCTACTTTTATCTATATAAATCAGCCATTACATTATAACCGAAACCGAGCTAGTTCCTCGAGTTCTTCGTATGTTGAGGCAATCGTTCGCTTGCAAGAGAAATCACCCAAATATGTGTTAGATTAAGCGCATAAGGGGAATGGAAACCACACTTATAACGATTTAATCTTAACAAGTTTTAGATAAAAAATTTAAAGCTTTTTGGAAACCGAATACTCCAAATCACAAACCAAAGAGCATTGCTCTGATATAAAAGAAGAACAAAGACTTTTCTGATTTTTATTTGATAATTGGATACATACAAATCAGCCATATAACAAGTATATATAGGCTCAACTGAAACTAGCAACATTTAATCCGGGTCATTTACTATTCAAAGGCATTGTTGGCTGAGTTATGGAATTACATTACGGCTGAGTTATGGAATATGTTTACTTAATGGCTAAGTTGTGGATTCATTATTATGGCTGAGTTATGGATTCATTACGGCTGTGTTTTGGATTTGGGGGGGATTATCTGCGGCTCTTCGGACAGTGTATAGGTCACTGCACACCTAGGTATAGCGGCTCTTAGGAGAGTGTATAGGTCACTGCACACCTACGCTAGGTGTAGCGGTTCTTCGGCGAGTGTATAGGTCACTGGATTGGGTGAGTTATGGATTTTTGGCGGGAGTTTTCCCTCCCAATATAGAAACACGAAACGTCGTGACACGGCTGAGTTATGGTATAGAAAGACGAATCATCACGATACGGCTGAATTACGGTTATGATGGCTGAGTTATGGTTAAGACGGTTGTGTTTTGGATTTGGGGGGGATGAGCGGCACATTTAACCAAAAAACAGAAATTGTTGACTTATTTTATGGTATTACGATACGGCAGAGTTATGGAGTTTGTTTACATTACGGCTGAGTTATGGATTTTTTTATATTACGGCAAAGTTTAAACAACCCAGGTTTTGGGAATCAAACGGATTCATGACCAAAGATAGATGAATTACGATTGTTTTACATTTCGTCAATATTCACGCCCAATTTGATTAACGGTTCTGAAGAAACCGATTCGTAACATAGCATAAGTGAGCCGCAATATTTCGTAATTTTGCCAGTCCATTATAAATCAGCCATTACATTATAACTCAGCCAATTACATTTAAAACTTATTCCTACTTAGGAAGCTAACCACGCTTGAAGTTTAACCGTCGAATCTAGTTGTTCACTTTGTACTCATTAAGACATTGCATTATAAATCAGCCATATCAGTATTATCTTATCTATATAAATTAGCCATCATACATTCATAAATGGACATTCATATATTCTTAAATCAACAAAAAAATGGCTTATTCGATTCATAAATCAGCCAGTGCATTCTAAATTACCCATTACAGAATAACTTAATCATTATAAATCAGCCATTACATTATAACCCATTACATTATAACCCAGTCATTACATTACAACGCATTTAAACACGAAACGGCTGAATAAATCAGCCATCTGAGATGCAATCCATCCAATACTTTCACCAAATTTTCTACATTGTGATCCATATGATGATGAAATTTTCTACAGTTTCCCTCATCATCATATTGAATTTCACAGCAGCTAGGTCCAAAAGATGTGACCCCCGACTGGTGGTGAGCGCTTGTGGGATTTAACACCTAACACCATGACTGACGCAATCATTCGCTTGCAAGAGAAATCACCCTAATATGTGTTGGATTAAGCGCATAAGGGAAATGGAAACCACACTTATAAAGATTTAATCTTAACAAGATTAAAATAGAATTTTCAAAAACTTTTTTAAAACCCAGTACTCCAAATCACAAACCCTAGAATAGAGCATTGCTCTGATATAAAAGAAGAACAAACACTTTTCTGATTTTTATTTGATAATTGGATACATACAAATCAGCCATATAACAAGTATATGTTGGCACAAATGTAACTTGCAACATTTAATCCGGGTCATTTACTATTCAGCGAAACTGTTGGCCGGTCAACTTTCAACATTTAATGCAACATTTACTACTATTCAACGGCACTGTTGGCCGGTCAACATGCAACATTCACTGTTCACCATTTACTGTTGTATGTTTTGGCTGAGTTATGTTTTACGGCTGAGTCATAGGATTTTGTTTCTTTACGGCTAAGTTGTGGATTCATTATAAGGCTGAATTATTTAATAATTGGATACATAAAAATGAGCCATATATCTATATAAATATACTTTATATATTAAATTCGGGTCATTATACTATTCAACGGTACTGTTGGCTGAGTTTATTACATTACGGCTGAGTTATGGTATTACATTACCGCTGAGGTATGGAATTTGTTTACTTAACGGCTAAGTTGTGGATTCATTATTATGGCTGAGTTATGGTTAATACGGCTGTGTTTTGGATTTTGGGGGGATTTTTTGCGGCTCTTCGGCGAGTGTATAGGTCACTGTCAAATCGGTGCATTAAATATACATAGATAGATTCGGGATATATGGCGGGATTTGAACATAAATCAGTCGTAACATTGCATAAGTCAGCCGTTACATTTCATAAGTCAGCCGTAACATTTCGTTAGTCAGCCGCTTTTGACTACATACACCCGATTCAGACGAATACACACAGACTCTCCACTCCCAATTTGATTAACATTGCATATGTCAGCCGGAGTTATGGCTTTAATTTTGTTGTAGTGAGATTACAGAATTACTTAATCCTTATAAATCAGCCATTACATTATAACTCAGCCAATTACATTTATAACATTTTCTGTTAAAGATTCGTAAACTGGGAAATGTGCAAAATGGTTCGTCTGATGATTTGGATCCTCCAGTTCTGGCTACTCCAGAAGAATCCACAACTGTCCCTGAAAAGGAGTTAGTAGTAAATGTGAAGGTTGAGCAAGAAGATCTTGAGTCTTGGTCTGATGATTCTGATATCTTCTGCTTAAAGAGAAGAAGCTCTGCTAGAGAAAGAGAAGGTAGAACTGAAGCATCCTCTAATTCTTGCATCCCAAGAATTAACCATGTATGAGAACTTGTGGGATTTAGCCGAGTTAATTCCTTCTCTAGTTCTTCGAGTTTCGCTTCAGGGATGGCTGACCGGGTTATCCGGGATCTAATGTGACAAGGGACATATAGCTTGCTCTTCTTGCTGCACTAAACAGTGCTACTGTCCTGCACAGTTCAGGGCCGGCCGTCCCTACATATTTCCTTAACACCATGATTGAGACAATCATTCGCTTGCAAGGGAAATCACCCAAATTTGTGTTAGATTAAGCGCATAAGAGGAATGTAAACCACACTTATAACGATTTAATCTTAACAAATTTAAAATAAAATTTTCAAAACCCAATACTCCAAATAACAAACCGAAGAGCATTGCTCTGATATAAAAGAAGAAGAAAGACTTTTCTGATTTTTATTTCATAGTTGGATACATACAAATGAGACATATAACAAGTATATATAGGCGCAAATGTAACTTGCAACATTTAATCCGGGTCATTTACTATTCAGCGTCACTGTTGGCCGGTCAACTTTCAACATTTAATGCAACATTTACTACAATTCAACGGCACTATTGGCCGGTCAACATGCAACATTCACTATTCATCTACGATCGTATGTTATGGCTGAGTTACGCTTAAGACGGCTGAGTTATGGTTAAGACGGCTGTGTTTTGTGGATTTGGGGAGGATAAGCTGCACATTTAACCAAAAAACAAAAATTGTTGACTTATTTTATGGTATTACGCTACGGCTGAGTTATGGATTTTGTATACATTACGGCTGAGTTATGGATTTTGTTTACATTACGGCTAAGTTTAAATAAACAACCAATGTTTTCGGAATCAAACGGATTCATGGCCAAAGATAGATGAATTAAGATTGTTATACGTTTCGTCGATTTCACGCCCAATTTGATTAACGGTTCTGAAGAAACTGATTCGTAACATTGCATAACTCAGCCGTCACTTTGCATAAGTCAGCCACCCGTACCATTTCGTAAGTCAGCCATAACATTTCGTAAGCATTGCATTAAAAATCAGCCATATCAGTATTATCTTTCTTATCTACATAAATCATCCATCATGCATTCACAAATCAGCCATCATATTTGCTTAAATCAACCAAACAACGAATATTTGATTCATAAATATGCCAGTGCATTATAAATCAACCATCACACATTCATAAATCAGCCATCATACATTCGTAAATCAGCCTTCATATATTATTAAATCAACCAAACAACGATTTTTTTATTCGTAAATCTGCCACTGCATTATAAATCAGCTATTACATTATAAACTTAATCATTATAAATCAGCCATTACAGAATTACTTAATCATTATAAATCAGCAATTACATTATAACTCAGCCAATTACATTGATAATCTCTTCCTTCTTACAACGCATATTTTACATTATAAACCAGCCAATTTCTTCATCAATTCTTCAAGTTTGGTCCTTGGCCGGCCGTCCGTCCCAATCTATTTTCTTCTTCAACTCTTCAAGAAATTTTTACGGCCGTCCGTCCCACCATATTTTCTTCTCCAATGGGCAAAGTGAAGGAAGGGCATATGAACCTCCTTTGCTGAAACCTCTCCCCCCCATTCATTGTGGCTCTGAGATGCAATCCATCCAATGTTTTCACCAAATTTTCTACATTATTATCCAAAATAACTCTGAAAATTTTCTACATTTTCACCATCATATTGAATCTCACAGCAGCTAGGTCCAAAAGATGTGACCCCGGACTGGTGGTGAGAACTTGTGGGATTTAACACCATGAATGAGGGAATCATTCGCTTGCAAGAGAAATCACCCAAATATGTGTTAGATTAAGCGCATAAGGGGAATGGAAACCACACTTATAACGATTTAATCTTAACAAGTTTAAAATAGAATTTTCAAATACTTTTTCAAAACCCAATACTCCATATCACAAACCCTAGAATAGAGCATTGCTCTGATATAAAAGAAGAACAAACACTTTTCTGATTTTTATTTGATAATTGGTTACATACAAATGAGCCATATAACAAGTATATATAGGCGCAAATGTACTTGCAACATTTAATCCGGGTCATTTACTATTCAGCGGCACTGTTGGCCGATCAATTTGCTACACTTACTGTTCAACATTTACTGTTGTATGTTATTGGTGTTTTGGGGAAGAACGATAAGGCTGAGTTATGTTTAAACCAAAAACAATCCATTATTGAATTATGGTATTACGATACGGCTCAGTTATGTATTTTGTTTACATTACAGCTTAAATAAACAACCAATGTTTTCGGAATCAAACAGATTGATGGCCAAAGATAGATGAATTAATATTGTTTTACATTTCGTCGATTTCACGCCCAATTTGATTAACGGTTCTGAAGAAACTGATTCGTAACATTGCATAACTCAGCCGTCACTTTGCATAAGTCAGCCACCCGTACCATTTCGTAAGTCAGCCGTAACATTTCGTAAGTCAGCCGTAACATAGAAATACGAAACGTCGTCACACGGAAGTGTGAGAGGTGAAGCACTACCACGTGTCAGGTGCGGACTAATGGGCAGAGCCCTCGGGGTGATACAAGGGGACAGACTCGCCACGTGGCAACCATGCGCGGGTCGCGGTTCTATTCACAAGCACGGGGAAGTGGGTTTCTGCCACGTGGCTACAATGCTAGCACACCTACGCTAGGTGTAGCGGCTCTTCGGAGAGTGTATAGGTCACTGCACACCTACGCTAGGTGTAGCGGCTCTTCGGCGAGTGTATAGGTCACTGTCAAATCGGTGCATTAAATACATAGATTGGTGATTTTGGCGGGATTTTCCCGCCCAAAATAGTAACACGAAACGTCGTGAAATGGCTGAGTTATGGTATAGAAAGACGAAACATCACGATACGACTGAGTTATGGTTAACACGGTTGAGTTATGTTTAATACGGCTGAGTTATGTTTAAACCAAAAACAATCTATTACTGAATTATGGTATTACGATACGGCTGAGTTATGGATTTTGTTTATATTATGGCTAAGTTTAAATAAACGACCAAAGTTTTCGGAATCTAACGGATTCATGGCCAAAGATAGATGATGTCGGAATCTATAGACGGGCAAATCCGGTTTTGACTCCATACACCCGAGTCAGACGAATACACACAGACTCTCCACTCCTTGCTATCACTACCACTAGTCTCACAAGTCCTAACCACCTTAAAGCTCGAGGCTTGACCGTCTTCCTCAACGGGTGTTGCAAATGCAGTGAACTTACATGGCTGAGGAGGGTGAGGGATCTCGACCCATTTTTGTAAACCCGGATTACCAACAAAGGATTTGAGAGAATCGCGACCAATCTCGACCAAAACCAATCCATTAGAAGACGCTCGATAGAAAGTAGTGAGATTCGTGGGATATGGGGTGAGATAAGAACCTGGAGAGTTGGAAATGTTCCATAACTCGCAACAGTGGAACCCGAATTCGATATGTGCGTTAGGGACCATGAGTGACCAGGTAGATAAGTCCATGTGGAGAGAGACGAAGAGACGGCGGAAGTAGGGAGATTCGATTAGGGCTTTCCATGGTTTGGAGACGCATTTGAATCTGGCGAGGGTTTTCCGAGGTATACCGGTCAGTATCATAGTCAGTAGCTCCTCTGGGAGTCTTCCTCTTGGCGTCGCCTCCATTATTACGGCTAAGTTATGGATTTGTTTACATTACGGCTAAGTTGTGGATTCATTATTATTGTTGATTATGTTATGGATCTTTGGCGGGAATTTTCCCACCCAAAACGTCGCGAGACGGCTGAGTTATAGTTTTTCACGGCTGAGTTATATTTTACATTTTAAACTTATAAACAAAAACAAAAAATTTTGAAAACGGCTGATTCATTTATATAACTTTACATTGTACATAGTGAAAATTATCAGGGCCTAACTCAAACATTTCGACCTATTCCTACTTAGGAAGCATATACTGCACCACCTTCACTATCTCCTTTATGTCAGCCTTCATATCGGCGATGTCCTCCTTAAGTTCACTAATTTCGTCGGCCATAGTCGTATGCCTCTCAGAGATAATTTCCAATTCTTCATCGTGAGCTTCGTCGACCCACTTAAACACGTGATTTGGCCCAGATCCCATTGCGCAACGATAAAACTTTCGTCCCGGGTTAGATTCTGTCTTAGACATTAGCACAATTGTAACCGACCCACATCCACACTTTCTAGGTATTCCCCTCCCCAAATCCATATTATTTGATAGTTAAGAACCCGAGTAACAAAATAAATTGAGATTTTGGATAGATTTTGGGCGGCTCTTCGGCCATATAACAAGTATATATAGGCGGGATTTTTGGCTAAGTTGTGGATTCATTATCATGGCTGAGTTATTGATTTTTTGGCGGGATTTATCCCGCCCAACATAGTCAGACGGCTGAGTTATGGTATAGAAAGACAAAATGACACGATACAGCTGAGTTATGGAATCATTATAATGGCTGGGTTACAGATTTTGGGCCCCAAAATAGAATCACGCAACGTCGTGACACGGCTGAGTTATGGTTTAGAAAGACGAAATGTCACAATACGGCTGAGTTACAGAATCATTATTCTGGCTGAGCTACGGAGAGAGGATGCTAGCGGCTCTTCGGAGTGTATAGGTCACTGCACACCTACGGTAGGTGTAGCGGCTCTTCGGCCACTGTATAGGTGACTGTCAAATCGCCCCATTAAATACATTTAGATTCAGGATATTTGTCGCATTAAATACATTTAAATACATTAATTACATTTAGTTTTACCGCCCAAAACACGAAACGTCGTGACACGGCTGAGTTATGGTTAATTGAGTTATGGTATTACGATACGGCTGAGTTATGGATTTTTTTTACATGACGGCTAAGTTGTGGATTCATAATCATTGCTGAGTTAGTTATAGAAAGACGAAACGTCGCGACGCGGCTGATTTATAAGTTATAACGGCTGAGTTATTATAATTGACGGCTGATTTATGTTTTATATTTTAAAATTTGTAAACAATAACAAAACATTTAATAAAAGTTACATTGTCCATACTGAAAATTATCAGGGCCTAACTCATCAAACATTTCGACGAGAGCAAGCCAAACTCTAGAAGTCATCCAAGCAGGCTTCTCGCCGCCATGAAACCATATCCTCTTCAACGTGCGCATTTGAGTCCGAAATAGCGTTCTGGCCACCAGATTAAACTGTGTCCAAACTGTCAAATTATGCCTCGGATCCCATCTGTATTTTCGCTATAAAAAGAAACAACAAGTATTAGTGTTTAAGAAACAAAAAGTTAAATCTAATAAGAATACATTATCGGTTATGCTTACAGTTAGTTTAAGAAACCACTGTCCCTTAACATCATCGAGGATGAAGCGGTAAGTCGGCCACGGCTGAACCCATCCCTGTCGAAGAATATCCGGGATCGCCTGCGAGAGTTCGTGTAAAACCTTAAACCACGTAACAGTGGTTTTGTCACACCAGACACCCGCACCAGGGTTTAGAAGAGGGAGGTTGTCCTGATCTTTCATGTTGTGTATGGCATTGACCACGCTGTGGAACTTGGATGAATATGGAGGGACAATCGACATGATGTATGTTTTGCTGAGATTAGTGTTTTTTTCTTAGGTTTTAGGTTTTTAATGAGATTAGGTTTTTTTCTTAGGTTTTAATGAGAATAGGTTTGATGAGAAGGGCTATATATATATATATAGAGAGAGAGAGAGGGAGAGAGAGATATAGGAAGACGAAACGTCGCAATAGGGAGAGATAGGAAGACGAAACGCAGAACTTAAAATTTTACACTTGCCGCCCAAAATAGAAACCCGAAACGTCGTGACACGGCTGAGTTATAGTTAAGATGTCTGAGTTATGGTTGTAGAAAGATGAAACATCACGGATGGGTTATGGTTAAGACGGCTGAGTTATGGCTATAGCAAGACGAAACATCACGGCTGAGTTATGGTTAAGACGGCTGAGTTATGGTTAAAACGGCTGAGTTATGGTTAAGACGGCTGAGTTTTTGGATTATACTACATATA
The DNA here is from genome assembly GCA_963576765.1 of Draba incana. Taxonomy (NCBI): domain Eukaryota; kingdom Viridiplantae; phylum Streptophyta; class Magnoliopsida; order Brassicales; family Brassicaceae; genus Draba; species Draba incana. The sequence goes on along the minus strand of CAUYWE010000144.1, from coordinate 55,056 downwards.
GGGCATTATGTTATGCACGTGAAATGGTTCGGGGAACTTGGGAAAATGGATACGAGAGCTATTTCATCACTTGGCCTTGTCATTTAGGTACGTTTTGGCCGGTTCAGCCACCAAAGGCTCTGAGGCCAAGTTCGGGGAAGCCATTAGTTGGAGGATTCCGCTCACAACCTCGTCCGGGCGGAGCACAGGACTCCATCGACTTCTAAGCATCTCATGGTAGATGGACCCGGTTTCATCGATGTTGGGATGGTATATTTTCGTACGGAAATACACCCTTGGTGGCCCTAGTGGATAGTGAATTGGAAATGTGTAGCAAAGCCAAAACACTCCTCCCGCATAAGGAGTATCCTCTGGTCCATTTATGGGAACCTCCACATGGTAACCTGTACCATCGATTAACATATTAGATTCTTCTTACCCAAATAGGACATGGAAGCCTTCGAATCATTTAATATTACCTTCATCGACGATCGTCACGTCAGGGTACGCTTCCGTTAGTCTCTTCATATCGGAACGGTATCGAATCTTCCTTGCCCTAACCGGATCCATAGTTTTCGTCTGAATGTTTGCTTTTTGGAAGAGGAAAGGGAAGTTTTAGAGATGAAAGATCTAGAGATGTGTTTACGGAAATACATATATATATATACACGAAAGGGCCCTACACGAAAAGACGTGTCTTTTGGAAAAAATTAAAACGATAAGACGTGACTTGATTAATGCCTTTGAAACGTTTTATAAAAACGAGGTAAGTGAACATCAAACCGTCCATTTCAGACCTAGTTGGGTTGTAACCCAGCCGTGTCATTTAGATAACTCAGCCGTATCATTTAGATAACTCAGCCAAACCCTAAAATCATTTATATAAGATTTAAGAGTTACAAATTTATAATTAAGCTCAATTTATTAATATAAAATGAATATAAATCAACTGAATGTGTATGAAATCAAAAATGTGATCTAACTTAATCTTGTGTATGAAATCGAAAATGTGATCTAACTTGATCTTGAGATATATGTTGTCTTACAAGTACTTCAAACATTACATATTTATACACATTCAATTCAAATCACCATATGCAATTTTTTGAATTGAATGTGTATAATTTGACTCAGTTGAGACTATAAATCATATACTTTTTAAATGTTATTGATGTCTCGAGTTTTAACCCAAAATAAACTGCAAGTGTACAGACAAGAGAAGTAGTATAAGAGGTATCGAATCCACAGAGACCAAGGTTACACTATGAATTTATAGGTTCTAAAATAAAGCTAAGATAAATTAAATAGTTGGAAATGGTAACGAGCAGGTGCTCAATGCAATAGAGCAGGTGCTTGGAATAAAAATCGGATTAAAAACAGATGATAAAAGCACTAAGCCGAGATGATTCTCCGGTGATTTCGGATACTTAGGTTGAGCATCTATTCAGGGTTTAATTGAACACGGTCTAGAACTCAAACATGAATGTAATATTGCCCCGCTTTCGGCGGCGTATCAATATCTTTGTCTACAACCTAAATACCTAAACTTCCGAGTGGATTTAGTAATGAAGTAAACAAGCCTTAATGCAATGGTTCGATATGTTCACACTTGATGGCAACGATCAATGGCGTTTTGGTTACCACCGAATGCTCATCAATGGTAATTCTAGCAACCTATATCATTTTCGGTGAATAGATTAAACCTAGAGATCATAGACTAAGTGATCAATTTAGCCTAAGCGTTAAGACTTCCTAGAGATGAAGACATAAGATTACCCTATTTGGCTCAACCATCTAAGATCCTAAATCACCATTGAAATCACCCCAACTTAGTTATGAAACTACTCGGACATGGTCAAATCAAATGCAACAATCAATAGATAAGAATTCATAATGGAAAATGGAAAATGAAAGGGGGGTTTAGAATTCTTCTCTAGTAAGGAATTATTGTGGAATGATTCGGAATGTAATGATTTTCTCCAAGGCAGAGACATGATGATTACGCAACGATGGAACCAAACAGACGTTCAATAGAATAATGAAAACTCCAAAGTCAACAATCTCAAGCTCACTGATGAAGAAAACAAAACGTAGTAAAAGAAGAAAAAGAGAATAAAATAAAAACAGAGAGTTTTCAAGTGTAAAAAAGTGTGTCCAATGAAAATTGCTAAAAGATGAATATATAAGTCTTCTCCCTTCCTCGGCCAAATCTTCACTTAATGCCCAGCGTGATCTTCTCCAATCAAGTCAACATTCTCCTTATTTTGTGCCAAGTCATGATCTCTCATAAATGGGAAGGATCAAATCTTCTAAAAGTGGCAAGTCAACACTATCTAAGGAGAATAACTTTAGGAGATATTTCAGAGCTATCAAAGGGGGAATCTTGCTGTGGGGCCCTATCTTGACCGGTTGCTTCAAGAAATTAATGCTTCTCGGATTCGGGTCAGGGTCAAAGGGGGCGAGCAGGTGCTCGCACAGACCGAGCAGGTGCTCGGTTGGGTGATAAGTCTTCTTTTTGCTCCAATTCTTCTCCTTTCCCTCAAAGAGCTCCAGCAACTCCAAATCATGCTCCAAAGCATCCTAGAACCTGCAAAGATACCAAAAAGAACCAAATAGACTCGAAAAGCAACAATAAACCTTAAGTAAATTAGGCTAAAATCCTAATATATCAGTTATACATTAATAAACCATTATCCATAAACCCTAAACCCTAAATCCATAACTCAGCCGTGAAGTACCTATAACTCAGCCGTCAAGTTTAAAATTTTAAGTTGCGACGTTTCGTCTTCCACTTAAACGAAACGTCGCAACTTAAAATTTTAAACTTCCCGCTCAAAATAGACACACGAAACGTCGTGACACGGCTGAGTTATGATATAGCAAGACGAAACGTCCCCATACGGGTGTGTTATGGATTCATTAAAATGGTTGAGTTATGGTATAGCAAGACAAAACGTCCCCATACGGGTGTGTTATGGATTCATTAAAATGGTTGGGTTATGGTAACCCAGCCGTTTTATTTAGATAACTCAGCCGTATCATTTAGATAACTCAGCCAAACCCTAAAATTATTTATATAAGATTTAAAACTTACAAATTTATAATTAAGCTCGATTTATTAATATAAAATGAATATAAATCAACTGAATGTGTATGAAATCGAAAATGTGATCTAACTAATCTTGTTTATGAAATCGATTAATTACGATCTAACTTGATCTTGAGATATATGTTGTCTTACATGTACTTCAAACATTTCCTATTTATACACATTCAATTCAAATCACCATATGCAATTTTTTGAATTGAATGTGTATAATTTGATTCAGTTGAGACTATAAATCATATACTTTTTAAATGTTATACATTAAACCCTAAACCATGAGCCCTAAATCCTAAACCCCAAATCCGTAACTCAGCCGTGAAGTTCCTATATAATTCAGCCGTCAAGTGGAAAATTTTAAGTTGCGACGTTTTGTCTTCCAACGAAGTTGGTAGTAGTCACGGCGGGATAACGAACAGTCGTTTAGGAACGGGTGCCAAGAAACAGTTACAAAACCAATGAACTAGTAAAACACAACACGCAAGGATTCAATGAACACTTCCCCAAAATTGGAACGGGTTCAAAGAAACAGTTACAAAACCAATGAACAGTCTTTTACTATATATAGCAAAATATCCAAATCCTCTTTACTTCCACTAACATCATCCATATCCTCCAAACTCCCGAAAAGAATCTTCTTTCCATATCCTCCAAACTTACGAAACATTTCTTCTTTCCTATCAAGTTTGCACGAACCATGGTCTGGTTTTGGTTTGTTCTTCTACTGTCGATTGTAGCAATAATTCTGTTCAAGAGGAAAAATTCCGGCAAACCAACAGTGTCTCTGACCTCGTTGCCAAATAATATTCTCGAAGATATATGTGCACTTGTTGGATCTTCTTCCATTACCGACATCGAGAATCTAAATGTTGTGTCAAAGGCTTTCAGAGATTGTTGCAACAAACCATGGGTTGGAGAAAGACTAACACTTCGGGACGTTCGATTCCTGCCATGGTTTTCTCACACTTACGAAACATTTTACAAGTTTTTGGATAGGTGCGTAAGGAATGGAAACCCTGAGGCTCTATACCGGAAAGGTGTGTGCAACTTTTTTGACATTGACATAGGTATCAAAATGGGTTCTCTACAAGATGAAGAAGGAGATAAAGGTAGGGCATGTCTAGCTAAAGCTGCAAAGAAAGGCAATGAAAAAGCTTGTTATGTATATGGAATGATTTGCATTGCAGAAGGAGCAACAAAAGATGAAGGTCTACAAGTATTGTCCTCGTTATTGAAGCCTATGTTGTCAACGACAATGGAGGAGATGCAGAAACTTGTGAAAAAAGTTCTTGATGAAATTTGGTGGGGTGGAAGGCCGAGGATGAAAGAGCTGAAAGATAGTTACACTCATGGAGGTTGCAGTTGCAATGGTGTAACGAAGTACTTCATAAACCGCAATTGTGGTTGGGATTATGATGTTAACAAAGACATAAGTACTTCGTCTGCTTTATTTTGTGAGATTTTTTTCCTGGGATTATGTAGCCGCACAGTTTTTTGTAAACGTATAAGAATAAAATTTATGTGGTTTGTTGTTAAAAATGAATGAAACATTTTGTTTGTAATTTTGGACTGCTCAGCCCTGTCATTTAGATAACTCAGCCGTGTTATTTAATCCGTATCTCAGCCGTTTCGTGATATTTCGTCTATCTATACCATAACTCAGCCGTGTCACGACGTTTTGTGATTCAATTTTGGGGCCCAAAATCCATAACTCAGCCATTATAATGAATCCATAACTCAGCCGTAGCGTGACGTTTCGTCTTTCTAAACCATAACTCAGCCGTTTCATGACGTTTCGAGATTCAATTTAGGAACCCAAAATCCGTAACTCAGCCATTATAATGAATCCATAACTCAGCCGTATTGTGACGTTTCGTCTTTCTAAACCATAACTCAGCCGTGTTACGATGTTTCGTGTTTCTATTTTGGGTCCCAAAATCTGTAACTGAGTTATCTAAATGACACGGCTGGGTTTTCTAAACATACCATAAGTCTTCAAATTACATTTCCGATTTTAGTGTATGGCTCAGTTATCTAAACGAAATGGCTGAGTAATATATCATAAAAACCATATGTTATACACAAACAAAAACATACCATTTACAGTCAAACCCTAATAATAAAAAAACAAATAGAAGGTTCATCATTGGTAAATCACTTGAACTGCGCATACATATCATGTCCTCGTTGATCAAAGATCTCTGCTGCCATCTTCACCCGTAAACCCTGAATATTTACATCGCTTATCCCATCAAAAGTTACACCAAGCGCTAGACACTCGAGAAACTTCAGTGAATACACCCCACAATCGCCAACTTGGGTGTTTTGGGGAATGTTTTGGTCGCGTTTCCATCTGAACGCAAATTGTTTTTTGGAAGAGGTTTTTTTGCCAGGAATTAGTGCATTGATCATTGCAGGGATCATTTGCAGCAGCGGCCTAAAATCGTCTACAATTTTTTTTTCCGATTCAGGAGTTAACTCTCTAATGATGGGATCGTAGGCATCAATCTTCTCCTCCACAAGATCCACGTGAAACGCCACCCAATGGTCGCCTCCAGTATGAAGAACTCCGTACAAGTGATCGACATCTTCTAACCACTTTTTGTTTGTCTTAAGGTCATCGGGCATCGCACCGTTTATGAGTGACTCATAACCTGTGCCTTTGAATTTGAACATCTTTGGCTTTATCTTGAACTGATTGAAATCCTTAATCCATGATCCCAGGAACCATTGGTCCACAAAGGCAATGCGATTACAAAAAGGGATGGGATCTGCCATGGACCTTTTGATGAGGAGTCTGATATACGCACCAACATGCTGTACATAGAGTATTAAGTCAGCCATCGAATTATCATAACCCAGCCATCAAACAACCATAACTCAGCCATCAAACAACCATAAATCAGCCATCAGACATTAAACAACCATAACTCATCCATAAATAATCATAACACAGCCGTAACTTATACTTACAGTGTCAAACAACCATCCATATTGACGGTTCGGCCATTGCGCTCTTTCGGTGATGAGTACTTTGTAGAAATAAGCTTCCTCATTCCTAGCATCTGTCAGTGGAATGTCCCTAACAAGCAAACACTAGTCAGTTTAGGCAAATATTGCTAATAGCTGTATAAAATAAAATAAAATGGTGTAAAAGTCCATACTCGAATTGCTTTAGATGTTGCATAAGATTAGCCAATTTATCCGGGTCAACAGGTGAGAGAGGATCATAGATTGCCGATGAAGGTTCAACATCCTTGTTCCTCATGCACATCGTCCCTTTGTCTCCAAAAAGATAAGGAAAAACTGCTGATAAAGAACGGCTTGACTTCCCTGCTAACCCAGTTGGACCAATGGCAACATCCCTCTCCCGATATCTCTTAATTTTCGCTAACCTACGCTTTTCATCTTCGTCGTCCTCATCAGACTCCGGTAACAATTCATATTCTTTTGCGATCGCTTCCTCGGTCACATCCTCAAGATCAGTGTCACCTCCAGTCTTCCCAGGAGTAGGTGGAATAATAGGTATTCTTATTACACCTAAACCCTTTGTTTCCACCTCCTTCTTTAACTCACCCGCGACCTCCTTCTTTAATTCAGCCGGCTTATTCTTTAACTCAGTCGCTTCCTTCTTTTCCTTCTTCTTTAATTCCTTTAATTCAGCCGCTTCCTTCCTCTTTAAATCAGCCGCTTCCTTCTGTGCCTTCTTCTTAGCAGCGTTCTTTTTCCTTTTAGTAGCAGCATTAGCCTTCTTTTCCTTATCAGCCTCATTTTCTATTGGTTTGTTTCTCCTTGGTCGTAAACCTGCTTTATTAGGAAGTTCCTTACCAAGAGAAACAGAAATGAAATCTGGCAGATCACTACTACCAAACAAATTCTTTTTCACCCCAGGAGTACCCTTAGGACTTCCGGCCTTCAATTTCGACCCCGCAGCTTTCTCTTCGGTCTTACCAACCTCGTCAGGGGTACCCTTAGGAATTTTGGCCTGCAATTTTGGAAAATAGTCCTGCGGAGTTTGACTTTCGGCCTTAGCCGGCTCATTCTCAGGGGTCTTAGATTTCGTGTTGTTTAGGACCGGTGGACTATTAACTGACTTATGTCGTGGTAATGTTTGCGTTTTTGGGCTGGCACCATAGTTTTGGGCACTTTCCGATAAACCCAGAACTTTCAGACGCTCATCCACTGCATGTTTGGCATAATCACCAATTTTCTTGTCCATATCACCAAACTTATCAAACTTAGCAAAGATAGACGCAAACATTGACTCATGGCTATCAAACCTATTCGTAATTTGTCCCAGCGTAGCGACTATGGTATCCAGAACCTCCGCTTCCTGGCTTAAACCTTTTCCCTTTCCATCCTCCTTCTTCTCTATATCAGCAGCTACACCCTCGTGTTTCTTATCTTTCTTCTGCTTCTTTTTGGATGGCTCAGAGTCATAAGGAACTACAGCCAACTTGTTTTTCTTCCTCTTCTTCTCCTTCCCCTGCACATCCCAATCCTAATAATGACCTGCTACATTCCTACCAGAATGTAGGTCTCTTATCAGGTTTTCCAGTTGTGGGTCCTCGTCTTCACCCGGCCACTGAGGAAACATGTCTGCTAACACCTCCTTTGAAACCATATGCCTCACACACACCTACAACAGTAACTCATAACTCAGCCATCCAACAATCATAACTCAGCCGTAAAAGAATAACTCAACCATCAAACAAAATAATAACTCAGCCATCAAACAAACAAATCATAACTCAGCCATCATCAAACAAATCATAACTCAACCATCAAATTACCATAACTCAGCCATCACATAAACAATAACTCAGCCGTAGAATAAATAATAACACAGCCATCAAATAAAGAATAACTCAGCCATCAAATAAAGAATAAATCAGCCTAAAAACTTACACGACCATGTTTTTCAATCTCCTCCTTCAGGAGATGTTCAAAACTTGAACGTGTCCGCGTTCCATCCCATCGAAGAAGCGAAACTTCTTCCTCACCACCGACTTGTTTGCCAAAACGCTCTCGAAAGCAACTGACAAATTCATATGACCAAGCCAATAAAGCGTAACTCAAGCCGCTGATGTGGTATGACTTTCCTTCTGGATTCAACGACCTAATACTATTAACAAGAGCTTCAAATGCAGCGCGACCCCATGGATAACTCATCATGGCTTCATCACTGAATACTCTTTTTGCAGTTTCAAACGGTGGCCTACAATTATGATGCCCAGCATAAATTCTCATGGTTTGAAGAACTAACAGCCCTAACCATTTACGCTTTTCAAAACTCCAGGACCGACAACCTCTTACTACTTCAATCAGTTCATCAGCCTTGGGTCCAACCCCATGCGGCACATTCAACTCCTCCCAGAACTCTCTGTATTTGTCACCAGGTTCAAAACTTTCTGTTGGCACTGGATCTGTGTTTAACCCAGTGATCTCACCAAACTCGAGTAAGCTAAACCTGATAGGTTGATCACCACCCAGACTCCAAATCTCCTTCTTCTCTACTACCAGCTGTCTACACAGTTATGGGAAGTGGTTTTGTGCGAGAATCAATGTATTTAATATTAAATCTTAATTGTTTCTTAATAAGTGTGAAAGTAGTAGAACATCATGTTTTTAGGAACCGAGGGAGAATGACATTTTAGACTCCACTTATTTATTTTTATTGAATAATTCTAGTCAACAAAATTTTGTTTATGCCATTTGTGACAACAAAAAGAGATGGAAGTAAATGCTTACAACGTGCTTAAGGTCTTCTTATTTTCTGATTTTTTTGCGAAAAGGGTCAAATCGATGGTCTATAACCTTTGGATTTTGGCGTCACGCGCTCAACGCGCCATTGGTGCGAGTAGGATTGATTCATGAGTATGCTTTGACTTATTTGCTGATTTTTTTTATTTTACCGCGCTCATCACATTTGGTGATGTCATAGTCTAATTAATGATTTATTTCATTTTCTCTAAAAAATAAAAGTAAGTCTTCCTTTTTTTTTTTGTCGTAAAAGTAAGTCTTCCTTAACCTCACCGTTAAAAATTAGTAGAAAAAAACACGTATTAAATAACTTTCATATTAATAATTATTAGAAAAACACTTTTTAAATAACTTTCATATTAATAATTATTAGAAAAGAACACGCATTAAGTAACTTTCATATTAATTTTTGTTTTCTTCAAATGGAAGAACGAGATTAACTTTCGCATTATCAAGAAGAGTTGTACGGATTTTCTAGTTGTTTCAATCTTCTATACAAGTGTTTGAATAAAAAAAATAAGTCTTCTATACAGTGTTTCAATCAAAAAATGTTTACACACAAACTTAGCTAATAATTTGTTGGAATTAAAAGTTGCTGAAAGATTAATCCATAATCCAATTAGCTCGTATTTGGAAAAAAAAAAAAAAAAATCCAATTAGCTCGTACAAGTAAAAGTATCCAAGAAGGACAAGGTGAATCTTATTAATATACTTGTGGCAAAACAAAAAGTGAATAAAGGAATTCACCAAAAAAAAAAAAGTGGATAAAGGAAATCAGCAAAAAGTTTATCCACGCGCTTCTGGCCCTCTAATTTTCTTAAATGATGCGAAAAAGGCCTTTTTGGTGGTCTATATAGTCCACGAGTTTTGGGGACACGCGCTCAACGCGCCTTCGATGCGAGTGGGATTGATTCTTGTCATGCGCGTGTAATTTATTGTTGACTTCCTTATTTTTCCGCGAGCATCACATTTAATGATGTTTTTCAATGATTTTTTCATTTTCATACGCTTCGTTAATAATCTTCATCGTTATAAATAATTGAAACACCTATCACATTAACTTCCATTTTAGCTTTTTTTTCTTCTTCTGATTAGAGAAGACCAAAAGGTAACTTTCGTAATGGTAGGTTCTCAACACATATATGTAGAGACATATGCTTATATCTAAACGTTTTTCTTGCTGCCTTTTATCTTCATGACATGATGTTCCCTTATTCTATGATCTGTTTGCAAACAAGCCCTATCAGATGCTAATCTGCCTTCGGCTACTTGCCTTAGCTTTATACACTTGAGCAACTCTAAGCACCCACATAACCATTGCATCTGCTTATTCTTCAAGACTCAACAATTGCTCTTCCCCATTTCCTCACCTCCATTCATTTGCCACTTGGTACACCTTCCCGTTGTATGGCAACCACAGGCTCGTTACACCTCAGACACCGGAAAGATGCTGCTGAAGCGCAGCGTGTCCTTATGCAGTAGTAACAGTACCTGCCACAATTCATTCTTTTAACTCTAAGTAACAAGTATAGCACATACCCTCAATTCTTCACCTATCACCAATAACCTCACTCTGTTATGTCTAACTTCATATGGACTGTACCCCCATGATTCCTCAAATACGCAATCACCCGTAGTTACTTAGCTTATATTACTATATAGTACATATCTGAGGGAGAGAGGTAACACCCTATTCTGATCCCAAAAATTTATCATACCTGTGCTGGCAAGGCAGAGCAACAAACGGAATTGCAGGGTCTATTTGGCAAATGGGGCAAGTCACTGTATCCTCTTTCGTGCTCGAGGACTTGTCCTTGGCAAATGGACTAAGGATACTCTTAACAGCTGAAGAGTTGAGCAGCGGAAGAAGTAACAAAAGCATTTCCTGAAGATCACCAAACAAATCTAAAGCTGAATGCAAAACTGAACCAAGAAATCAGATCCAATATCACGTTTCTGACAGCAGACAAGACAAATACTCATCACTTTAGCCTATCAAGTCTAAAAATAATATATTCAAAATCTAGATGGAACGTAACAAAACACAAAAATGTAAACAAGATATATGAAGTACTCCCATGAAAGTGTTGTATGCCTAGTTCAGATTCCAGATATGGACACAAAGTGTTCAGTAAAAGTGTTTCCTCCAAGGACAGAGTAAAGCTAAGCTAAAAGATACTCTCAGTCAAAAAGATGTTACAGACCAATGCGTTTCAATCATAGGCCGCCAGAAACCATGAGCCAGGATGATACACAGAGGTGATAGGTTGCCTAACTTTAAAATTGATTATGGCTTATGCAAGCAACAACACAGAAGAAGACGTACCGAAAATTCATTCCAGACAAGTTGGCGGTTCATGTACTCGAAGCTGACAGATCGGTTCATATGGGGAGTCCTATAGACAAGCCTAGCTCTTAAAGCTTTTTCAACGAGGTTCCTATACCTGGATCAAGAAACATAAAGGATGTGAGAATCAGCAAGATGTTTCTGTATGTGATTTTGGTACTCGCTTCCATGTACCACTCCGTACCTTCCTGTATAAAGAAATGACAATAGGTTTAGAAAAGAAGCAGCTTTGTAGATGCCTTCGATTCGTTGTATGACGGCCCAAAGTCGCCTAGCCAATGGTCTCTACGAGAGAAAGGAAAGAAAAATCAAACATTTTGTGTGGATAATCTGGATAAGGAGGAGAATGAGACAGACCTGCTCAGAATCACCCCATCTACGGAAGGCAGAAAAGGACTGCAAACGGGAGAAGAGGTACTGACCACCAACGGAGGCAAGACAGTAGCAAATCTTTTGAGGAGCAGTAAGTCCAGGGCCTTCCAGGCCTGTTCTGACTACACACAAGGAGAGCATAGTACAAGAGTGAGTTTAGATTGCAAAAAGGAAGGCTACTGAAGGTGGAACTAACCTTTCCCCAATTGTTCTGCTAGTCCTCGTTCGTCTCTGTATCTTAGATTCATGAGAGCATTTCCAGGGGTGGGTTTGTCAACCCAGATAGAGAACCTCCAAATGAGAAACTCGAGGAAAGCATCGAGTTCTGGTTCGTACTGAAAGAGCATTCCTGGCTAAATGCCAAAGTGAGAAATGGGCAAAGTGAGGCTTACTATAGATGATGAATCAATAGAATTACCTTCATCAAGGTGAAGACCTTAACAAGCTGTTCCTTGAGCATGGCAGACATTTCAACATCGAGTCGTGCGGCGTCAAACTGATTCACTCTGGAGATCGCAACCGGAATTACGGACTGCAATCATCAGAGGATGCGAATAAGCACACAACGCAGAGGAGAAAGAGATAGAATCTGAGAGAGAAAGGGGGAAAAGAAGCATCGAGCATACCCGGTGGGACGAGAGGAGAGATTGCGATTGGGGAAGCAATCGTTGATGAGAACGGATCCAAGCATCGTCGGCAGGAGGCGGAGGAGAAGTCATGGCCGGGGCTAGGGCTTGTAAATTAATTCATCTTCTTATTTTGAAAGCCTCACGAGGGTGTTATTGTCTTTTCCTTTCTCTCATATATTCATTATCTTTCCATATGTTTCTTTGGTTTTTTATTTCTTTTTCTCATAACATTTGGATCAGTGAAACACAAATAATAACACTACCCATGGTTCCGCATCTCTTTACTCATTATCCGATTTATTTGTGTTGCTTTACATGTTTTTGTTATGATAAAGACTAAAAATTATTGAGATTTATACTCAAATGCATCCTTGTTAGTACACACAATGTAGATAGATACACAAGCCTGCTAAAACTAAAAACAGATAAGAATGTAACAGAAAAAGTGCCAACTTAGCCAAAGAATCGCTACATATAAGGCTAATGAGCAAAATAGATTGAGGAGAAGAAACATGGAATTCACACCCATGGAGCTGGCTAACCAACGGAATTTAGCAACTTAACCAAACGAAGAAGAATGTAATCAATCTGTGGAAACCGAGTGGAGTTTGAGAGAGCTTCGAGGACCGGGCAAGCTCTCTCTCACCAATGGGATAGGCCACACTTAGCGATTGACACCTAGAAGAAGAGAACTTGAGGTCCATACATCACATCACACTTGAGTCTTCAATTATGTTGCACCAATTCCTACTCTGTTCCATTTCTCAAATGCAACACAGAAACACTCAATGACGATTGTGGCTTCTAAAAAGAATTACAGGATTTGGGAATAATAATAAACTACCTATGAGTAGCCACCTCAGCGGCCAAGCTTCCCTCCCCTAGCCTACGCAGTCCCTTGCTCAGAACCTCCGTCACATACTCGTCGGCCTCCCACGACTCCGATCCCCACCCGCCGTCTTTCATCATCGCGTATATCCTCACCACCGACTCCCTCCTCTCCGCTCCCACCACCGCCTTGATCAGCTTTGCGAGGGCCTTATCATTTTCGTAACCGCCGTCGATTCCGTCCAATTCGCCGATGAGACTGTCAATCTGGTCGCGCTCGCCGTTCCTGGAGAGGGCGGTGACGACTTCGGCGTAGAGAGTGAGGTCAAGGGGAGGATACTCGGTGCGGAGGACGGAGAGAACGTGGAAAGCGAGGGTGCACTGGTCTTGCCGGAGAAGCTCACGGAGGACGGAGAGTAGGTCGGCCTTGAGTAGACGTCGGAGAGGAGGGAGGCTCGCGGAGAGAGAGCCGGTGCGATGGGCACGCTTGAGGGACTGAATCGATTGGATAGCTTCGGAGCTGAGGATCCGACCTTTGAGAAGAGGGCCCCGGTTGTCACGTGGGCCGCATCGGACCGAACCGAACCTGCTTCCTCTACTGGGAACGCCGGTAAGAGGCGGTGGTCGGAGGTTAAGGGTGAGAGAGGGGCGGAGAGAAAGCAGAGGCATCATCATCCACACACTCGTTTTACAATCCTCTCCCTCTTTTCTTTTCATAGGCCGAACCCATTTCAAAAGGCCCATATACTTTGCATTATTTTTCATTTTTTATAGGCTAAGCGTGGACTAAGGCCCATATTACTAGGCCCAGACGATTTAAATGATAATTATGTTGCTCTTTTGCTTGTTTTGGTTAGGTTTAGAGAGGGAGAAGACAGTAAATTAGTGAAGTAAACTTTAAATGAAGAAAAAACATTTCATGTCAACATAAAGGTTCGATGAATGAAACAACAACAAAACAAAAAAGTAAACCAATCCAAAAGCAATCAGTTAAAGAAGAGTAATAAGAAATGAAACAAGAAGAGCAATGGTAAGAAATGCAAAGGAAGAAGGCAAGAGCGATGCGGAGGCAGCAGAGGTGGATCCGGGAGTGGAGGAGATAGGCGACATGGATGGAGACATGGAAGCGATATCTTGTTCACGGTCATGGTGGTGGTGGACATGCATGACTTCGATGATGAGACGTTGGCCGCTGGTGCAATGGGCGTTGGAGCCGCTGATGAAGTAGAAGAGACCAGGACGATCAAGGTCGAGAGTGCTGTTTCCATTGTCGAAAGCTGTGATAGGATCGCTGGCGTTACAGTGGTAGAAACCCCATTTGTCCACCTCCATCACCGAGTCCTTTTCGTACACAAACGCTTCAACCACAAATGAATGAATCCTTGTCAATATAGATTTTTGGATTGATGATATTCAAAAACATGTAACTTAGGTAGCTAATCAAAAAAGGAACTCACAGAGAGAGTCGCCGATGTGGAAGCGGTTGGTGCTGGCCCAGTGGCTGTAAACGAGAGTATCGTTGGGGAGAGGAACTCTCCATCCGAAGTCGTCTCCAACCTTGAAAACCCTGGAAGCCGAAGCCATCAAGGCCAACGTCATTATTAATACGAGACTACAATAAGATGTAATCATCATCATCATTTTTACTTTGTAAGCTATATATTTAGTATGTTTAAGAGGAAAGGAGTTGTAATTTAGCTTTGAGTAGATCGAGTGGTGGGAAATGGCGTTCGTTTTATAATGGGAGAAAGAAAATGACGGTTGACTAGTCCCGAGTGGTGGAGGAGAGACGGTTACATACACACACGCATTGAGTAATGGACCCTTCACTTCCTCAAGTCATGGGGGGCTCTTAATTAATGACGTGGACCAATCAACGGTTTTTTTATTTATCATCCAAAACGCAGCGTTTCTTCTTTCTTTCTCCTGAATCGCAAATGATGATCAGAAATCATTACTTGCCGATGGCGGCGGCGACGACGAACTTGTTGTATCTGAAACCCCTTCACAACATCATCCCCATGAAGAGGCTTCCTGTTTCTTGCGCTATGCCCAGCTCTGCTCTTATCTCTCCCAAAAGGAAGCTTCCGATTCTCCTCTTCGACGTTATGGACACCATCGTCCGTGACCCTTTCTACCACGACGTTCCGGCTTTCTTCCGGTGAATCCTCCTCTAATTCTTGTTATTACCCGAGATTGAGTGATTGGGTTTTTCTTAAACTTTCGTAATTGTCAGAATGCCGATGAAGGAGCTACTGGAGTCCAAGCACCCCATGGCCTGGATCGACTTTGAAAAGGGCTTGATCGATGAGGTTTCTATCTCCTCCCACTCCTTCTCAATCATTTCTTCTGCTTTGAATTTGAGTATTTGTATCATCATCGTTTAGGAGGAGCTACAAAGAAACTTCTTCATAGATGGGAGAGACTTTGATATGGAGGGTGAGTTAGATTATTCAGTTTTTTTCCTATTGATTCCACCAAATCAAATCATCCATCCTTTTTGTTCAATTTCTTTCCCTATTGATTCCACCAAAGCATCAATCTGTTTTATCAATTCTCTGCCACATGTGTGTGTATTGTTGATTATTGCAGGGCTAAAGGAGTGTATGAGATCAGGATACTCTTACTTAGATGGGATGCAAGAGCTTCTCCAAACTTTGAAAGCTCACAACTTTGAGATTCATGCTTTCACCAATTATCCCATCTGGTTTCCATCTCCTTCACTTCCACCACTTATTCGCTACATGCATATTCAAGTTAATTCATGAGTAGCTTCGTGTTTCATAGGTACAAGATGATCGAAGACAAGTTAAAGCTTTCAGACTATTTATCATGGACCTTTTGTTCCTGTAATGCTGGTACAACACACATCTCTTGCCCCTTTTTTTTTTTTGTTTTCTTTACCACACAACTCCTCATGTGTTTTCTGACTTTCTCTTTCAGGGAAGAGAAAGCCTGATCCTGAATTCTATCTCCAGGTTGTTGGACATCTCGGCGTTGAACCTTGCGACTGTATATTCATCGATGACAGGTTAGACAGCTTTCTATCTTACCCTCATAGATTATCCATCTTGACCTGAGGAGAGTGTCTGATACGCAGGCAAACCAATGTCAAGTGTGCAATAGAGATAGGGATGGCTGGGTTACATTTTCAGAATGCAGATTCGCTCATTAAGGATCTCTCAAATCTAGGGATCAACGTATCTCTGCCCACAATATGATTCTCTAACTTGTATTGCATCTTGGATATAATTTCTAGTGCATCAGTTTTGTCTTTTAGGGAAATACTCAAAAAGAGAATACATTGTTTTGGGAATGCAAGTGATCATATAAGTATTAGAGTCTGTCTTGAACTATATAAAGCAACAAGAATAATAGAGAGAGAGAGAGAGAGAGAGAGAGAGAGAGAGAGAGAGAGAGTCCACTGGACTAGGGAGTGGAGGACAGCACATGGACATTAAAGAGGGAAGAGCAGGCGAGGAAGAGGAAGGAGAGGAACACTAAGAGTAGAGAGAGGGCGACGTGATTGCAGAAAGAAGAAAGGGTCTTGCAGAAGTCGGGGAGAGGAGTGTGTCTGATGCCGGTTTTGTTGAGGTTGGTAACTCCAGAACCGGCTGATCCAGCACTCATCATCAAATAACCAAAGAGCTGCGAGCACACCCAAGAGTACACGTATGTATGAGTTATACAGTGAAAAGAATAGCAAATGGAGAAAGGACGATGAGGGACCTGATCAGAGGTGAAGCAAAGCCAAGCTTGGAAGCGGGATGGTGTGATGGGAGATCCGGTGAGGAGCCTATAAACACCGAGACAGAGCTGGAGCAGGGAGTAGAGCGCGGCCCCTGTGCATGCCCCTACCACATACCTTCAAACTTAATGAATATTAGAATCAATGGTTTTATTTAAGTGGTGGGCACAACACAATAATGTCATGTCATGTTGTTAGGTTCACGGGTGTGTTTCTGTTCACCGGAATTTTTGGCTTCTGAAACACACATTTTTCCCTTTTTTTTTTTTTATTTGAGTATGATCTAGTAATTTCTATGATGCATTTATACATAAATTGGGAGTTTAGTTAAAAGAAGGGAAGAAGACTGACTGGTAGGAGGGAGAGAAAGACCACTTGGAGTAGACACTAAGCTTGAAGCCATAGATGTCTGCCACTCCCTCCTGAGTTGCCGTCAGCATCACCGCAATGGCCGAGACTGAAGCAGCCAAGCAGCCTCCCCTGAGAGCCACCTGGAACCCCTCCCTCCTCCTGATCCTTCTCCTTCTCTTCTCCGCCGCTGCCTCTTCCTCTCCATTTCTCCTCATTCGGTCTCCCTTTTTACTTGTTTTGTTTGCTAATTGCTATTTCTACACTATAAAACGCACACACAAAATCACTCTTTCTTTCTTATACAAGTGCTCTCTCCTGTTCTCCTCCACATTTTCCGTGTTGCTTCCTCCTCTCCTCTTTCATTCTTTTTTTTATATACTTCTTTATATTTTGTATTTAAAAAAACGAAAACTGTGAACTCCCATATTTCAAGCCATATTTCTTTCTTTTAAAGGATAGAAAAATACATTAGCAAATCTATTGGGACTGTTCTTGTCTTTCTATATGTACATGAGTCAGGTACAATTTGCGTGCCTCATATTCTCTGCTACTATTTAAGACGCAAATGCAAATGACCCACTTTTTAATGACATTTTGCAAGAAGAAACACATCTACTTTTCTTTTCTTTTTCATATTCAAAAACACCACTGCTCTTTTGAAATACAAAGCTTAAAAGGAGGAAGAGAGGGTCTTGTTCTGTTAGATTATTGGTAAATATACAGAGAAAGTCGTTGGTCCCTTTGATTTGAAAGAAAAGAAAAAAAAATATAGGGATTAAATTAACATGCACACACTTGACCAGGATCAGGAGAATCTCATTTTATTACTAGAGTAAATATACACCCATATTATAGGGTCTAAATGAAAGGTTATGATATCAGACAACTTAAGGGCTATATATATGTTTGTGTTGAGATTTGAGAGATAGGTGAAGTAGTTAATTAAGGTCCCTATTGATGGCAGGAATACAGCTTGAAGTGCGGGAAATGGCAGGCTTATTGTGAAGAGTAGTTGGCTTAGGGGTAATAGACTGACCCCTCCTTCTTCTCCTGAGCATCTCTCTCATGGCCTCTGCTTGGAACAGAGCTGGATACTCCCTCCCAAGCTTGTTGAACCTGAGGCAGGCACTCATGTGCTCTTTCAAGGCCCCTTCGAGCCCATTCTCTTCCTTCTTCTCCCCCTCCTCCTTCACCGCCTCTGAGCACAGACCGCATATCCACTTCCCCAAGTACTTCTCCCTCACCCTCGCGATGTACTCCATCGTGCACTCCTCCCTCATCCCGCAGCACTCGCACTTTGCCTTCTCCACCTCCGATATCGTCACGAGTCCCTTTTCTTCTTCTCTTTTGAAATCCAACGATAGGTCTGACAGAGTCCTATGCAGTGACTCCTTCGCTAGCTTTGGTGGAGGCGGAGGTTTCACCACGCTTCCGCTCACGCTCTTCCTTCTCCCGTTTGGTGCCATTTGATCTTCTGATTGATTTTTTTTATTCAAGACATCTCGAGTAATGTTTGCTATTTATAAGGGGTGCGGGCGGGTTAACATTTTCATGTGTGGTTCGGCATTGCCATCTCACGTACGTGCTCGTGCCCATGCAATAGCGACCTCTTAATTTGCTTACTTTTTGTTTTACTTTTCACAACAATACTAATTAATGAAGCCATCAAGTGATCACCAGTTCACGTGCTACAATGCAACTGGCAACTAGCTTAACTACAACTCTTACAAACTACACAACATATATAATATATATTGATCGAGTTATATATAATCAAACACACTATTTTGTTTACATGTGTTGTCATTGATCTCAACTAGACAATTGATGTGTTATTGCGTTCTAATTCATGTAGTTTCGTTAGAGACCGCAAATCGCATGCATGGACAAAACATTAGCCACATTTTATACCCTGAATTATAGAAATAAATCATATGTAAGCAAAAAGCGAAGATACAAGGTACATACAATTTAAGCAATTAAAGCAAAGAGATCAATAATTGTGTGGAGGTAAGTAAAAGGAACCATATGGATCCCAAAGACAATAATAGGTCACGTGTGTGTGGGTTTTGTCTAACCACGCAAAAGAGAGGAACAACATGGACTCGAAGAAGACCACTCGTTATGAAGTTAAAAGTTGAAACCTGTAAATAGATAGTTTCAATCCTAAGAAAGAAAGAAAGCAATGGGCCGGGTTGTTTTAAACTCATTTTGGGATAGCTTGTAAAGTGGGGGAGATCACGTGCATACATATCTTGTAGTATTACATTACATGCTTCCCTGTCACGGCATTTTCACGAACTCTATACAGACTATAATTCATGTTGTCTTCGTTGCTTTGTTAATATTTGCAAAGTATCTTATCCATGTGACTCTTGCTCAATGTCAACAAAATATGCATGGAGTTGGCAGGAAATATAAACATTATATGGGATCTAGTGGGCTTTTAAATTGAATTTTGGGGCATGCATTGCTCAAGATGAAAAACTTGTTTATAAAGAAGAAAAAGAGGGAACAAGAAGTAGTGAAATGATCAAGGAAGGAAGAAAGGGAAAAGGAGTGTGAGAAAGAGAGCAAAGAGGAGCTGTTGGGAGAGGGAAATGGTCTTCTCTATCTTCTTCTTCTTATGAGTAGTTCCTCTGGTGTTGTTGTGGAGAGTAGTGTAGAGAAATGAGATAGAAATGGAATGGTGATCATGATGAAGAAGAGGCCTCCCCACAACAGCCTTGAACCTGCCGCTCCAGCCTTGATCTCCAACGGTCACGACGACCGCGTCTGGACGAGGGCAGAAGGAGAACCAACCTCTCTTGGAGTAGACATGGAACTCTGCATGGCAGAAGTTGAGACTCAGCGAATGTCTTTCATCATACCCTCTTATCAACATCCTTATTGCATCTTCCTCATGATCCCAACATTTTGATTCCTTTTTGCTTGTATGCTTCTTCACGTAGCAAACCCCTACCCCTTCTTCTTCTTGTTGGTTTCTACCTCCTAGCTTTTCTCTCATCGTCTTCCCTATCCTCTCTGCCTCACCCATCAACTCCCTACATCTTTCATATTAGAATTCCTTTCACTCTTACAATCTTAGTTAAATCTTAATTAGTAGTTTTGCCGTCATACGCACCTTAAATCTGAATGACAAGCAGCAATATCTTTGTACAAAACGAACTCCTCTGTTTCATCATGGAAAATGATTTTGTCAGCGGTGGCCATGGCGGCTCTCACAGTAGACTCTGGAACGCCGTGGTTGATGAGCTGAAAACAACCGATGGTGGCGATGGCATCCAGCATGAGGGACGTGTGGGAGTCGAGTTGGAGGAAATCGAAGGTGGGAGGGTTCACAAGGAATTTGCGCTTGGGGAAGACTTTCTCGGGCAATACAAGATTTGGGACTCGACCACACTTATCCAAGAACTCCGAGAGGAAGTCGTCATTGGCCGTGGAGGAGGCCCGGCGGCTGGATGCGACGGGGGACGGAGGAGGAGCTCGGAAATCAGGAGACGAGGCTCCCATGTTTTTGTTGGGCTCTCTTGGTTACTAACATCTCTTTTGGTTAAATTATATGGAAGAGGAAGAAAGTAAAAGGGTTGTTAAAGAAAGCAAGAGCATAATGATGACATGCAATTCTCTTGTTTCCCTCTCTTTCTTTTATTTCTACTTTTCCCTTTCCAGGATGTTTTGTTGCTTCTTGTCTACTTTGATTTGGGCCTTAAGCGGGTTTTTCCTCGCCTCTCCGGTCATTTAGAAAACGGGCTATTCATAATTATATGCATCCCCCACATACAGAATATCATATTCAAGTTAAGTTTAATTAATGACATTCAAATGCACGACTCTCTTAATTTAATCATACGTATTCTTCTGGCTGGGTCAGCTTTCTGTATTTTTAAGACCTTAATCTTGCATTTATATCACGTGCATTCCTAAGTAGAGTCACATAACTCACCATAGACCGAAATACCTTTATGATTGGGTAGGTTTATACTCGAAAACAGAATTCAAAGTTTTTTAGGAAAAGATGAAGAAAAAAAAGTAAAAAGACAGTGAATTAGTGAATTTGTTAGAGAGAGAGAGTAGGTAAAAAAGGAAAAGTGGCTTTACCGCGTCAGGAATTGGAAAGTCTCTTTATAAAGAAAGAAGAGTGATTGCCGCACCAAACACAGTGGTAAACATTTTAAAATATTTGTTTGACTTTCTCTTTCGCCTGCAAACTACTTGGAATTTGTTTAGTTGACCAAGTCAGACATTCTTTATTTCCTTTCAAACCTCCATTTCTTCCATAACTATATTTACTTATTAGGATTATGCTTTTCCCACTATCGTTGATTGCGGTCTTGCACAACTACAACACAAATGTGTTGAATTGAATGTGAATGACTTGTTCTTGCGCAATTTATTTCTTACTTACCAGAACATAATGACTTAAAAACGAACCACTCCTCCATTGGTCTTCTATTCTCTACCAATAAAATGGCTGAAAAAGAAAGATAGAAAGAAGAAAGACTCAAACAATAAATATCATCAACTAGTAGGGATTGGTTACTGGCTGGAACTTAGTGGCTTAATCAGCTGGGGTCATCTTGTTATCTTTTACTGACTTGAATATAACAGAATTGGATTAGTTATAAGAAATTGTACAATAATTAGCAAGATTTGATTTTAAATAAATGAAAAACGAGCGTATGGAGCCGCCACTACCAGCCCCTCGCATTTGAATATTAGACCTGTTGCACATGATAAGACGAAGACTGTGATTATTTATATTTTATCAAAGAAAGAGAAACGAAACGAGGGGAAATAACATGGAAAAGTCCACCTTGATGTTCTTCAGAGCCTTTATTTATCCATTTTTTCCAACCTCATTCTTCCTCGTCGCTTCATCTTCTCTTTCTCTCCTCTCTGTTTCTCCAATTGAATTTGCAGCACTCTCTCTCTAACTAAAGAAAGAAAGAAAGACCCAAAAAGGAATTGGCTTTGTTCAAGACCCCCAAATGGATTACAATCCAAATCTTCCGCTAGGCGGAGGTGGGAGTCTCCGGCGAAGCATAAGCCGAAGCGTAAGCAGAGCCAGCAGAAACCTCGAAGACATTTTCTCCCCCGGCTCCAGAAGAACTCAGTCCGTCAACGACGACGAAGAGGCTCTCAAATGGGCGGCCATCGAGAAACTCCCCACCTACAGTCGCCTCCGCACCACTCTCATGACCGCCGTGGTGGAGGACGACGTCTACGGCAATCAGTTCCTGAGCAAGGAGGTCGACGTCACCAAGCTCGACGGCGAGGAGCGCCAGAAGTTCATCGACATGGTCTTCAAGGTGGCCGAGCAAGACAACGAGCGAATCTTGACAAAGCTCAGGAACAGAATCGACAGGGTCGGGATCAAGCTTCCGACAGTGGAGGTGAGGTACGAGCACTTGAGCATCAAAGCCGACTGCTACGCCGGTAACAGATCTCTTCCAACGCTTCTTAATGTGGTGAGGAACATGGGAGAGTCTGCTCTGGGCATGATTGGGATTCAGTTTGCCAAGAAAGCTCAGCTCACTATCCTCAAAGACATTTCTGGGACCATCAAGCCCTCCAGGATGACTCTCTTGTTGGGTCCACCTTCCTCCGGGAAAACCACTCTTCTTTTGGCTCTCGCCGGAAAACTCGACGAGTCCCTCCAAGTCTCCGGTGATATAACCTACAACGGTCACGACCTCAACCAGTTTGTTCCAAGAAAGACCTCTGCTTACATCAGCCAGAACGATCTCCACGTCGGTATCATGACCGTTAAGGAGACTCTTGACTTCTCCGCTAGGTGCCAAGGTGTTGGTTCCCGTTACGGTATGTTTAACAACTATATCTTTCTTTTTGGTCAACCAAAGATTCAATTTTTGGTTGTTGAATGATTTAATTCTTTTGCAGATCTGTTGAATGAGCTTGCAAGGAGGGAAAAGGACGCTGGGATATTCCCTGAAGCCGATGTTGATCTCTTCATGAAAGCCTCTGCTGCTCAAGGTGTTAAGAGCAGTCTCATCACTGATTATACTCTCAAAGTGAGCCCCTTTATGAATCTTGTTTCAACTATGAATCTTGGGAGAGTTTATGTTGTGTTCACTATGCCAATATATGAATCTCTATAGACATTAAGTAGAACTGACTCTGGCCATTGTGCAGATTCTGGGGCTTGACATTTGCAAGGACACCATAGTTGGAGATGACATGATGAGAGGTATCTCCGGAGGCCAGAAGAAACGTGTCACAACTGGTGAAATGATTGTTGGGCCTACTAAGACTCTGTTCATGGACGAGATCTCCACCGGTCTTGACAGCTCCACCACTTTCCAGATCGTCAAGTGCTTGCAGCAGATTGTTCACCTCACTGACGCCACTGTGCTCATGTCTCTCCTCCAGCCTGCTCCTGAGACCTTTGACTTATTCGATGATATCATCTTGTTGTCCGAGGGTCAGATCGTGTACCAAGGACCCAGGGACAACATTCTCGAGTTCTTCGAGAGCTTTGGCTTCAAGTGTCCTGAGAGAAAAGGAACAGCTGATTTCTTGCAAGAGGTAGCCTAGCTTTTACTCTTGTCTTGCCTTACATTGCTTGTTCCAAACACATCTCTCAAACCAAACCAACATTGCTTGTTGCACAGGTCACCTCCAAAAAAGATCAGCAACAATACTGGGTGGACGAGAACAGACCATATCGCTACATTCCAGTCTCAGAGTTTGCGAGCAAGTACAAGGGCTTCCACGTCGGGAAGCAGCTTTCGAACGAACTCTCAGTGCCGTTTGACAAGTCTCGCGGGCACAAAGCAGCACTTGTGTTTGACAAGTACTCGGTCTCGAAGAGGGAGCTTCTCAAGAGCTGCTGGGACAAAGAGTGGCTGCTTATGCAGAGGAACTCATTTTTCTACGTCTTCAAAACCATGCAGATCATCATCATCGCTGCAATCGTGTCTACACTCTTTCTCAGAACCGAAATGCACTCAAGGAACGAGGCTGATGCCAACGTGTACATAGGAGCATTGCTATTTACAATGATTGTCAACATGTTTAATGGGTTTGCAGAGATGGCCATGATGGTCTCGAGACTCCCGGTGTTCTACAAACAGAGGGATCTCCTGTTTTATCCATCATGGACCTTCACCCTTCCCACCTTCTTGCTCGGGATTCCAATCTCGATCTTCGAATCCACAGCATGGATGGTGGTGACTTACTATACCATCGGTTTTGCACCTGAGGCGGATCGCTTCTTCAAGCAGTTTCTCCTTGTGTTTCTGATCCAGCAAATGGCTGCTGGAATCTTCAGATTGATAGCTTCTGTGTGCAGAACCATGATGATAGCTAATACCGGTGGTGCTCTCACTCTACTTCTCGTCTTCTTGCTTGGAGGCTTCCTTCTTCCACGAGGCGAGATTCCTGTGTGGTGGAGGTGGGCATACTGGCTATCTCCTATGAGCTACGCTTTCAACGGCCTAGCCATCAATGAAATGTTTGCTCCTAGATGGATGAACAAACAAGTGAGTGCTTACTCCTCTTTTCTGTTTTTAACTATCACATCAGTGTAAAACTTCCTAGTCTGACTTTTGAAAATCGCAGTCTTCTGACAACGTAACAAAGCTCGGAACCACGGTGCTTAACAGTTTGGATGTCTACAACAACAAAAACTGGTACTGGATTTCAGTTGGAGCCTTGCTTGGTTTCACAATCGTCTTCAACCTTCTCTTCACTTTTGCACTAACCTTTCTCAACCGTAAGTTTTTAATTCTTGTGCGTCTATATTTGCATAAGCTGAAACAAAAGACTAATGTACCTTGTAACTACAGCTCTTGGGGCGAAGACAGCTTTACTTCCAGAAGAAGAGGATGAAGACTCGGATCATAGAGCAGATCCAATGCGTAGATCTCTGTCTACCGCGGATGGGAACAAAAGTAAACATTTCTTCATCTGTTTTCCTTTATTTTACTACTCTCTTTGTCTTATTCTGCTCTGCTGTCGCTAGCAGGAGAAGTCGCAATGGGGAGAATGGGTAGGAATGCAGACTCTGCGGCCGAAGCATCATCGGGCGGTGCAGCCACTAAGAGAGGAATGGTTCTTCCTTTCAGTCCTTTGGCTATGTCCTTTGACGACGTCAAATACTTTGTCGACATGCCTGCGGTAACCATCCTTTTTCCTTTGGAAACACTTGAATGAGGTTACCAAAATCAAAGTGGGACTAATATATATGTGTTTGATGGTACAGGAAATGAGGGACCAAGGGGTTACAGAAACCAGGCTGCAACTGCTTAAAGGTGTGACGGGTGCATTTAGGCCAGGAGTATTGACTGCGCTAATGGGGGTGAGTGGTGCCGGGAAGACAACACTGATGGACGTTTTGGCCGGAAGGAAAACAGGCGGATACATCGAAGGAGAAGTGAGAATATCAGGATTCCCAAAGGTTCAAGAGACATTTGCTAGAATTTCAGGCTACTGCGAGCAGACTGATATCCACTCCCCGCAAGTCACAGTCAGAGAGTCTCTGATTTTCTCTGCTTTCCTTCGCCTTCCCAAAGAAGTGAGCAAAGAGCAAAAGATGATGTTTGTGGACCAAGTGATGGAATTGGTAGAGCTGGACAGCCTGAGGGACGCCATCGTGGGTTTACCGGGTGTCACGGGGCTTTCCACGGAGCAGAGAAAGAGATTGACAATCGCAGTGGAGCTTGTAGCCAACCCTTCCATCATCTTCATGGACGAGCCGACCTCAGGGCTCGACGCGAGAGCAGCAGCTATTGTGATGAGGGCAGTGAGGAACACAGTGGACACGGGAAGAACCGTGGTCTGCACCATCCACCAGCCGAGCATTGATATCTTTGAAGCATTTGATGAGCTGATGCTAATGAAGAGAGGGGGACAGGTGATCTACGCGGGTCCCTTGGGTCGAAACTCTCACAAAGTGGTGGAGTACTTCGAATCCTTCCCGGGAGTGCCCAAGATTCCAGACAAGTATAACCCAGCCACTTGGATGCTTGAAGCCAGCTCACTAGCCGCTGAGTTAAAGCTCGGAGTTGACTTTGCCGAGTTATACAAGGCATCTGCATTACACCAGTAAGTAGCTTGATCCTATTTTAAAAGCAAGCATAATAATGACAGTATACTAACAAAAATGATGATGCAGGCGAAACAAAGCGTTGGTGAAAGAACTAAGTGTACCTCCGGCAGGGGCTTCGGATCTATACTTTGCTACGCAATACTCGCAGGACACATGGGGACAGTTCAAATCATGCCTATGGAAGCAGTGGTGGACGTACTGGAGATCCCCGGACTACAACCTTGTCCGCTTCATCTTCACACTTGCAACATCTCTCCTCATTGGAACCGTCTTCTGGCAAATCGGAGGCAAGAGGGACAATGCAGGGGACTTGACGATGGTGATAGGAGCTCTGTATGCGGCGATTATTTTTGTTGGAATCAACAATTGTTCGACGGTGCAGCCGATGGTTGCAGTGGAGAGGACCGTGTTCTACAGAGAGAAAGCAGCAGGAATGTACTCAGCCATGCCATACGCCATCTCCCAAGTGGCCTGTGAGATTCCATATGTCCTGCTTCAGACCACCTTCTACTCCCTCATCGTCTATGCCATGATTGGGTTCGAGTGGAAAGCCGCCAAGTTCTTCTGGTTCCTCTTTGTCAGCTACTTCTCCTTCCTCTACTGGACCTATTACGGCATGATGACTGTCTCCCTCACACCAAACCAGCAAGTCGCTTCTATTTTCGCCTCCGCCTTTTACGGCATTTTCAACCTCTTCTCTGGCTTCTTCATCCCAAGGCCCAAAATCCCTAAGTGGTGGATCTGGTACTACTGGATCTGCCCTGTCGCCTGGACCGTCTATGGATTGATCGTGTCACAGTACGGTGACGTGGAGACGACGATCCAAGTACTCGGAGGTCCTACCGACCTCACCGTCAAGCAATACATTGAGAACCATTACGGGTTCAAGTCCGACTTTATGGGACCAGTCGCTGTGGTGCTCGTCGGCTTCACCGTCTTCTTCGCCTTCATATTTGCATTCTGCATCAGAACTCTCAATTTCCAGACCAGATAAAAGCACCAAGTTTATATATTTCTTTCTTTCTTTCTTTCTATATCCTTGTCATATAAGCTCTCTGTCCTACCTATGTAATCTAGTGTCACACGGATTTTTTTTTATTACTTCACCTATAGTTGTGTAGATGACGACGAAGCAGATGTAATATATTGTTGAATGAAAAATGCAACATTTTGTGTTAAAAGGAAGGTTGATCCGAATCCCTCAAATCTCCTTTTGAGCATGTGTGCTTATCATGAAAGCAGGCTTAAATTGCAAGCTAGTACACTCATGTACGTGAGGTTTCTACAAATATCAAGCACATGCATGTCTTTGTAAGAAGAGAAGGATGAAAAGGAGGTAAAAAAAGGCAAGGATTTTGGTTCCGGGAGTCTCTCTGGCTTGTTAGCAAATGGTGAAAGAAAAATGGTAGATAGCATTTTGGAGAAGACCAGTCTTTGTTTTACGGCACCATTGGCTCATTGGCTGTGGTAAATGATCATCAAACCTTCTAGTAAGTAGACACACTTGTACGAAGATTAAGCACATATGTGTTGATGTGAGAAGGGAGTTTGGTCATTCTTGTTGGGCTAGTACAAAAAGGGACTCTTTTGTTGTGACACGATGCCCCCATCTTAAGAATCCACGTCAGTTGGATGATGTGTGTGAGCCCAACTGACGTGGATTCTTAAGATGGGGGCATCGTGTCACAACAAAAGAGTCTCTCTCAACACACTGACAAGTAGGAGGATGAGACTTTTCTCTCCCCATTAGATAAAAAAAAATAAAGCTAATGTCGGTCAAGTAGAGGGGAACAAGTGGTGTAAATTCCAAACCCTTGGTAGTTGGTAGTTGCATTTCCGCTTGAAACACATTTTGGCCGTATCTAATCCCTTTTGCTATTTTGGTCACAATTACAAGAGCGGGTCACACTCACGAAAAGTGCTTCTTTTGGTTTTTGTGGGTTAAAATTACAAATAGCGCACCAAGACAGGGGGGTAAATGGGAATTGGTGAGAAAAGAAGGAGTGGAGACGCAATTTGGAAAAGATAGAAGAAAAGAAAGACACGTCAAACCATTTGTTTCCATGGAGGTTCCTTCTGCTCTGTGCCAGATTTAGAGAGCGTCTTGTGATTGTGAGAGGGAGAAGGGTAGGATCGGGGAAGAGATACGACGGCTCGAGAAAGAGAAACAGTAGAGCAGCAAGAACCCTCGGCCTCCTCCTCTCGTCCGTCTCCTTCCTCCTCCGATTAAGAAAGAAAGAAACATTGTCACTCAGGCGCCATGATCTCGCTCAGTCTCAGTCCCTCCTCATTTCTGGTATAATTCCCTTTCTCCATCCTCTTGTAAATCCATCCATGTCTTCCTTCTAATTACTCTGCTCACAGAACAAGTCGGGATGTTCCACTCACCTCTCTATTCGGCAGCCTAGAGCCTCTCCTGCTCTCTTCAGAGTCTTTTCCTCTCTCGGATCTAACCGGGATCCCAACGGCAGCGTTCTGATTGAGACCTCTGCCACTCCATCCTCCTCCCTCGAGACCTCCGCCGCCGACATTCTTCCCAAATCCACCGTCTCTGGTGGAGTTCAGGATGTGTACGGCGAGGATGCCGCCACCGAGGACATGCCCATCACTCCTTGGTCTCTTTCCGTCGCCAGGTAACACCATTTCTGGAGCTCGTAATTTAGACTTTTGGACTTTAGGAATGTGAATTGTTGTGATTTGACATTCACAGTGGGTATACGCTGCTGCGTGATCCACATCACAACAAGGGCCTTGCCTTCAGCCACAGAGAGCGTGACGCTCACTATCTACGCGGCCTCCTTCCCCCCACTGTTATCTCCCAAGATCTCCAGGTTTCCCCTTCTTCTTCTTCTTTCTCTCCACAAGATATCCTTTTTTAGTACCGGGCTTTTGATCCTGTTAATGCCACGCTTGTTTACAGGTTAAAAAAATGATGCATACTCTTCGTCAGTATCAAGTTCCCTTGCAGAGGTATATGGCTATGATGGATCTCCAGGTACCTGCCTCTCTGAAACAACACCAAGTGGCTTTGTTACCCAACTTCTGATTCTTTTGTATTTCAGGAGACCAACGAGAGACTCTTTTACAAGCTTCTCATTGACAATGTCGAAGAGTTGCTACCAGTTGTCTACACTCCAACAGTTGGGGAAGCCTGCCAGAAGTATGGTAGCATTTTCCTGCGTCCACAAGGGCTTTTTATCAGCTTGAAAGAAAAGTGAGTCGGGAAAATCTTTCAATATTCGTATGCTCATCCTTTTACTCACAATACAAATTTTCTTTCATAGAGGTAAGATTCATGAGGTGTTGAGGAACTGGCCTGAGAAGAACATCCAAGTCATTGTTGTCACCGATGGAGAGCGCATTTTAGGGTTAGGGGATCTTGGATGCCAGGCAAGTTGTTTCATTCTTTTCTGCTACCATGAGACTTCTGTGTCTGGATTTATCCTCTAACCAACATACTGTTTTCAGGGAATGGGAATACCTGTTGGAAAACTTTCTCTCTATACAGCCCTTGGAGGTGTCCGGCCATCTGCCGTAAGTATAGTTTTGGGCAAATCAGCTTTATCCCATTCAACCACATTGTCTCATCCCTCTCTCTAAATATATTGGTCGCCAGTGTCTGCCCGTAACAATCGATGTTGGGACAAACAATGAAAAGCTATTGAACGATGAGTTCTACATTGGGCTCCGCCAAAGGAGAGCTACTGGAGAGGTAATTGGCACCTATCAGATAAACAATCATGTGCAGACGAGGATGAAACTGAACTCTTATTCCTCTTCCTTTGACAGGAATACTCCGAACTTATGGATGAATTCATGACAGCAGTCAAGCAGAACTATGGGGAGAAAGTTGTCATTCAGGTCAGCTTGACGCATGGATTGGTGTACCGCACCAGCATGAATCTACTGTTTAGTTCTTCTGAAGTTTCCTATCCATATCTTTTGTAATAGACATTTTCTCCTTGATAAATTGCAGTTTGAAGACTTTGCCAACCATAATGCTTTTGACCTGCTAGCTAAGTATGGTACAACACATCTTGTTTTCAATGACGATATTCAGGTATATCTTGATTAAGTTGGGATACATGAGGTAATTTCGGCTTGAAGTACTGATTTACCAAGTTGTGAAACTGTGATTTCATATATAGGGCACGGCATCAGTTGTGCTGGCGGGGCTTATTGGTGCTCTTAGGTTTGTTGGCGGATCCTTGTCAGAGCATAGATTCCTCTTCCTCGGTGCTGGAGAGGTAAGTGTTGGGTTTTTTTTCTTCAGTGAAATGCATTCCATCAATATATTTCTTTATTTCCTGGATGGAGATGGGATATCTGCAGGCTTGTTACTCTGGCATTTCTTTGTGATGCAGGCTGGCACTGGAATAGCTGAACTAATTGCTCTTGAGATATCAAAGAAGGTAAGCCATAAGCATGTGTTCATTTGGTTTATTAAACTGCTTGTTTTCTTATATGATATATATGTTGGTGACTGTAGTCCCAAATTCCACTGGAAGAGGCTCGGAAGAATATTTGGCTTGTGGATTCAAAGGTAATTTACGAGATGTGGGTTCGTTTTTCTTTTGCACATATGTAAATCTAAGTGCACATTTTAATCTATGTAGGGATTGATTGTCAGTTCCCGGAAAGAATCCATTCAACATTTCAAAAAGCCCTGGGCTCATGACCATGAACCAATAAGGAAACTTGTTGATGCCGTCAAGGTGTGTTGGTTGTTGTCCTGCTGCAGACCATATCATTGAGAAAGTGGTGTATTTATTTATTCTCAGCATTAAAACTGAACCCTTTGTCTCATTTAGGCAATCAAGCCGACAGTTCTGATTGGAACATCGGGAGTAGGTCAAACATTCACTCAAGATGTGGTGGAAACTATGGCAGAGCTAAATAAGGTATATAGTTTCCGCATAAACTTGCATAAAAAGGAAAGAAGCATTTTTTTGCATAGGCATATTGTCTGGGAGCACATGGTTCTGACTTAGAGTCAAAATTTTGGTGCTTACAGAAACCCATCATTCTTTCTCTTTCAAACCCAACTTCTCAGTCAGAATGTACGGCAGAAGAGGCCTATATGTGGAGTCAGGTAAATGAGTTAAGATTGTTATTTAACATGATCAGAGAGAAGTGGAAGGATTGTTGTTGGGTTACAAAGTCAACCTTTTGGTTTTACAGGGACGGGCAATCTTTGCAAGTGGAAGTCCATTTGCACCAGTAGAGTATGAGGGAAAAACGTTTGTGCCTGGACAGGTTGTGAACAAAGCTATAGAATAGGATTTGACAAGTGGTTTTAAGAGAGTTGAATATGACAAACATTTTGTGTGGACAGGCGAACAATGCATACATCTTCCCTGGGTTTGGACTGGGGCTAATAATGTCAGGGACCATTCGCGTTCATGATGACATGCTTCTGGCAGCATCGGAGGCTCTGGCTGAGGAACTGATGGAGGAGCACTATGAGAAGGGGATGATATACCCTCCGTTCAGGAATATCAGAAAAATCTCAGCTCGTATAGCAGCCAAGGTGGCTGCCAAAGCCTATGAACTGGGTAAGTACTTAAAAGGCCAACTCCCCTAGTGTTGTGTTGCGTAATGTAATGTGTGAATTACAACAATATCGTTACATTTATAGGATTGGCGACGAGGTTACCTCAGCCCAAGGAGCTGGAGCAGTGTGCTGAGAGCAGCATGTACAGTCCTTCGTATCGTAGCTACCGCTGAGGATAATCAGTCTCATATGAGCCTTTCTCGCCTCTCCTATTCTTTCACTTTCTTCTTTCCATGAGATGTTAAAAACCGTGTTGTAACCACTTGTTTGTTTTGTTTTTAAAACCACAATAATAATGTAAGAATGTTGTTTGGTAGTCGTGTATGTTAGTGTGTAGAAACACTTGCTTTCAACTATGGTAAGTTGACAATCATCATGAATTTTATACTAATTGTTTGTTTTTTTCTTCTTCTACTTTTCCCAACGAGTTGTTAGTTTTTACTTTAGCCAATACTAATGGAGGTGTCAAACTGACGGGTCCGATGGCCCGGGCTACTACTAGGCCATGTTAACCACTGAAGTACTTGATATGTATATCGAGTAAAAACAAGTACATGTGAAATGACAAACTAGAGCAGAAGAAGAATTGCTGTCTCAGGCGAGAAGAATCGAATCGATTAGTGTATCTTCTCTGTAAGAACTTTCCTTTCAGTCTTATCTCCCTCAATTGAGAAGCAGCCAAATCAGATTCATAACTTGAGAAGAATCGAATCGTCTTCTTCTTCTTAGCTTTTGGTGAAGCAGCCAAATCAGATTCATAACTATAAATGAAAATTAGAGAGCTCTTTTGTAATCAGGTAAACAATTCTTTCCTAATCCTAATGAAACATAGGATTTCTTTGGCTTTACCATACAAAACAATTCTTTCCTCCACTCCCAATACATATAAGCCTTCCTTTTCATTTCCTCACAACCAAGACGATTTGCTAGTAAGGTGTAGAAACCAACTCTAAATTCTTTAACCTTATCCAAGAAATCACAATTTTTCGATATTAGCATGACGTTTGCCGGACGTCTAGTGGATTTCATCCATGAACTCACTTTGTTTCATTATAAATTGTGAACCATATAGAATTATTTTTAAAGAGCAAAAAGGGAAGTTGGACTTACTCTATGCACACAAATTGCACGGAAACGCCGCCACTGCTAGGGTGTTCTAACTTCTTCTGGACCAAAGGTTTTACCCGGTCTTTGATGGCATCAACAAGTTGGATCTCACACGGTCCAACTAAACCAACGCTCTTCAACACCGTCTTGATTCGATGAGCAAATCCACTGGCGTCGAAATCACTGGGAAGCAAACAATTTTCGATGTCCCACCACACCACGTGGGAGCATTGGCGTGTACGTTTGATTGACCTTCATCAGATTTCATAAATGCAGGCATTTGATCCGTTATCTCATTATCACTCACTTCCTTCCTTATTTTCTTTTTCCTTTGATTAGAATCATTCGCTGTTTTCAAAAGAAAAAATTGTGAACAAGATTGAATTATTTTTAACATGATTTCATAAATATAGACTTACTTTTTATAACATATTTCACTAAAACTCCGCTGCTCGGGTCTTCAAGCTTCTTCCGGATAAATGGTTTGACACGCTTTGTGGCAGTGACAAGCCGGATGCCACATGGTCCGTGTAAACCGACGCTCGCCAACACGGTCTGTACTCGAGGAGCAAATCTGCTAGCATCGAATTCGCGGGGGTAGCAAACGATTCTCAACATCCCACCACACGATGGTTTTAGCAGTTGCGGCTATCCGTTTCTTCTCTCTCTTCTTTCTTTTCATTGCAGTATAAGTCTTCTTCATCCGCTTTGGGAACTTGTTCACAAGCCATAACTTTTTCACCATCTGTTTGATTCCATCAAATTAATAAAAAAAAAAACTAAGAAACCAAGTGGCAACAACAAAGGAGATACATTTACAAAAACCCAACAAAGAAACCAAGCTAATCACAACAAGAAAGGAGATACATTTAACCCTAACCATCCAAGAGATTGAAATTTACCCCGAAGGTTGAAGAAGAAGATTAAAAGTTTCTTTCTTGCTCTTCACAAAATTCATCAAGAATATAAACAGACTGGTCCGATGGCCCGGGCTACTAAGCCATGTTAACCACTGAAATACTTGGTATATCGAATAAAAAAAATTAAAGTGTAAAATGACAAATTAGAGCAAGGGAATGAAAGACGATAAGGAGAGCAAAATCTCGCGAAAAGTTTGAAGAGGAAGTTGTTGTCTCAGGCGAGAAGAATCGAATACTGTATCTTCTCTGTAAGCAATTTCCTTTGAGTCTTATCTCCCCCAATTTCTCCTCCCAAATTCCCTTGTTCGGATTACATCGTCTTCTTCATATTATTCTTCATATTAGTCTAGAAACACAAAGTATCAAACTGAAGAAAACCTTTCTCACTTTATTAAGGAAAATCACTCAAAACCTTAATCTCAAATCTCATAAGTTGTGCTACAACCTAGCACCTCCTTATATAGGGAAATATAACTCAAAAACCCTTTTGGAAAACTAACTTTAGATAACTCCTAAAGAAAAGTAAAACTCACATAATCAATATGTATATTTAGACTTTCCTAAATATACTTAGCTTGATCCCCAAGCTACTTCAAGCTTATAACAACATTTAGTTCTTCGCGAAGAAGAATTTATTTCGAAGAGCGATGGGTTTCGTCATGTGTCTTTCTCATTTTAGGATCCTGATTTATCATCCATTTTGGTTTCTTGTTATGTTGTTTGTGATTAATTGATTCATCAACGGCAACTTTTCACCACTAGAGTTGTGTATATTTGCTGGGCAGGTGAACTGCGAGACGAAGAAAGCATCCAATCCAATCCATCCCCAGTAAGCAAGTAAAGTGTAAGCTCTATCTTTCTCATTTTCCGACGATTGTTTCTGTGAATCTGTGATTGATTGATTGATTGGTTCATCAACGGCAATTGTGTATACTTGTTGGGCAGGTGGTCAAGTGTGAAGCTGCTCAGTGCTCACCATCACCAAGAAGAAGAAGAAGAAGAAGAAGGTAAGTAAATCGCTTCCTTGATGGTTCGAGAAAAGGATACATGCTGGGAATACGCTGATAAATTAGATGGTAACAAGGTCCGATGCAAGTTTTGCTCTCGCGTTCTCAATGGCGGCATCAGTCGCTTGAAGCATCATCTCTCTCGCCTCCCTAGCAAAGGTGTTAATCCTTGCGCCAAGGTCAGGGACGATGTCTCCCATCGGGTCCGTTCCTTGTTATCTTCTCCACTCTCTTCTAGTACCAACAACAAGCACAAGACTCCGGTAGAGTCCGTTCCCTGCTCAGATCATCATACTTGTGCTGCTTCCACACCCTTGTTTCCTCCGGAGCAGATTGCAGAGAGGAGCATTTCTCTTTTCTTCCTTGAGAACAAGATTGACTTTGCTGTTGCTCGCTCTCCCTCTTATCACCACATGGTCGATGCCATTGCAAAGTGCCCTCCTGGATTTGCTGCTCCCTCTGCTCTCTCTCTCAAGACCCAATGTCTCGACAAGATCAAGTCAGAGATTATTTTACAATTCAAAGACTCTGAAAAGGAGTGGCTCACCACTGGCTGTACTATCATCGCTGAGGCTTGGACTGACAACAAATCTCGAGCACTCATCAACTTCTTCGTCTCTTCACCTTCCAGAACCTTTTTTCACAAGTCCCTCGACGCCTCCTCATATTTCAAGAACACTAAATCCCTTGCTGATTTATTTGATTCTGTTATTCATGATTTTGGGCAAGACCATGTTGTGCAAATCATTATGGACAATAGCTTCAGCTACACAGGTATCTCAAACCACATCTCTCAAAACTACCCAACCATTTTCGTCTCCCCTTGTGCATCTCAGTGTTTGAACATGATATTAGAAGATTTCTCCAAGGTAGATTGGGTCAACCAATGTATCTCTCAAGCGCAGGTGATATCTAAGTTTGTCTACAACAATAGCTCCGTGCTAGATCTGATGAACAAGTTAACAGGTGGGCAAGATATTGTCAGAAGCGGTGTCACAAAGTCCGTCTCCAGTTTTCTGTCGTTACAGTCGATGATGAAGCAGAAAGCAAGGCTCAAACAAATGTTTAATAGCCCAGACTTCTCCACACACGCTAATAAACCACAGAGCATGTCATGTGTGGGTATCCTCGAGGATAATGATTTCTGGAGAGCTGTGGAAGAAAGTGTGGCTGTTTCCGAGCCTTTCCTCAGAGTGTTGAGGGAAGTTTCTGGTGGAAAGCCTGCTGTAGGATTTATATACGAGTTAATGTCCAAGGCCAAGGAGTCAATACGGACATACTACATCATGGATGAGAATAAGCATAAGGTCTTTTCGGATATTGTTGATACAAAGTGGTGTGACCATTTGCATTCACCTCTTCATGCAGCTGCTGCATTCACTACAAGAAAACGGCAAGAATCTTACGGAAATATCCGTCGGAAGTCTGTCGGAAAACGCATATTCCGACAGATTTCCGACGGATTTGTCTGTCGTTTCTATCTTGTCGGAAATGGTAATTCTGTCGGAAATCCGTCAAAAATTTCCGACAGATTTCCGACGGCTTTATTTCCGACATCCTGCCGGAGTCCGGCAACACGTCGGAATTCCGTCGAAAATGTCACTGTCGGAAATCTGTCGGTTTTGTTTCCGACTGATTTCCGACGAGTTCCGATTACATGTAAACCGACGACTTTCTGACAGACTTCCGACGTATTTATTTCCGATAGATTTCCGACGGTTTTATTTCCGACAGCTTTCCGACGGATCCATTTCCGACAGATTTCCGACGTATTCGTAGAAATTATTAAAAATTATAATAAATTAAATAATAATTAATTTAATATAAATTTAAAATTTAAATTTTGAATTATTTAAATTAAAATAAAATTAAAAGTAGAAATTAAAATAAAATTAAAAGTAGAAATAAAAAGTAATATTGTTTTACAAAAACGTTGAAAATAAAAATCTAAATGGTGGGCCCCCGCGGAAAATCCGGGTTGCGGCCCAAGTACTCCATCATCCGTTGCATCATCTCCCTTGTCCCGCTCGGCTCTCTCCTTCTCCCGCTCGGCTTCTAGGGCGGCTTGTGCATCTCGTATCTGTTGGACCGTCGTCTTCAAACCTTCAATTTCGACGTCATTTTCCTGCATCTTGGCTCTCAGGTCGGAATTCTCGCTGTAGTAACAAGAAGACCCCGATGATCCTGCATCGTCGGGAAGACCATAAAGCCGCCCTTTGCTCTGCGGAGCAACCTGCGGAACAAATTAAATTGTAAATGAAAAAGACATGAAAACTATTTTAAATTTTACATACCTTTAAGACGAATTCGTTGATGATGTCGTCCTGGGCTTGGGTGAGGGGAGGGGTTCCTTCCACGGATGGCTGAGACAGAATGTACTCCTCTTCCATTCTTTGGACACTCTCCTGAATCTCCCGAGCTACCTGATCCTGGACGACACCATTCTTGTCGGTGTGTGTTGCTAGCAGAAGTTCCAAGTTGTTGGGATCCCGACCCAACTTCTTAGCCTGCAGTTGTTAAATATTTATTTGATAATATAAATGTATAAAACAAAAAAAATTTTTTAAATCAAGACGTACATAAAAAACTTACCATATCCCTAGCCTTTGTCTTCTTGCTGGTAGCTCCAAGGTTGTGGGTGGAAGGTCCCTTGCCGTTGCGCTGGCTGTTCCGGTTGCTAGAGTGATATGTAGAGCTCTCCTTGGTAGCCTCTAGTTGCCAAATAGGCGATGAACCCGTTCCACAAGTCCGGCTTCTCAACCATCTCCTTTGGCACCTCACCGTGTAGCCACTTATCCTTCCACTCGAACACCTTCTTCGAGTAGTGCAGTGCTGCATAAGAGTCGAATTCCCGCCTGACCAGAGCGGTCATGTGTGGGTCCCACCTAAATTCTTGCTGCAAAAAGAAAAATTAAATTTAAATAATAATAATTTAAATGAAAGTAAAAATTGTGAAAACAGATGACTTACCGCAAATTGGCGAAACCACATTTCTTGATCCTCCAGTGGCATGGCGGTGTACGTCGCATAAGGACGGCTGAGCAAAGAGTTTTCCATCTTGTTGAGGGACTTCGAAATCCTGCTGCGAGAATCACCAAACCTACGGGAAAAAATGTAACATTAGTCGCAATTAAATTAAATTTGTTAAAAAAAAAACAGAAATGGAACAAAAAACTTACCATCTATCTCTACCGAGCTGGTCTGGATGGAGTCTAATCAACCTCTCTCGTCCAGGAAGACCCATGAAGTCGTCGACGCTAATCTACGACGGTGCTGTGGTGGCTGCTGGTGTCACCGGCGTCTCTAGAGGTGTAGACGACGGTGCAGGTGTAGACGTCGAAGTCGAACGAGATCTACTCACACGACGACGACGTGGTTGGCTGCTGCCAGATGCAGCAGCGAAACCACCGTAATCCCTAGATTTATATGATAATATATTTTAAATATATGAAAAATCTATAATTATAAAAATATAATGGTTTAAAAAACATTGCTTTAAATTTCCAAAATTGTAAAATTTAAATTTCCAAAATTGAAATTATGTGGTGGAATTTAAAATTTAAATTTCCAAAATTCTAAAATTGAAAATTTAAAGTTTTATAAGGTTTTTAAATAGTGTTATAAGGTTTTGTAAAGTTTTATAAGGTTTTTAAATAGTTTTATAAGGTTTTGTAAACAATCTTATAAACCTTTTAAAAACTTTCCTAAATCTAATTGTTTAAAATTCTTTAAAATATAGATATAAATTCAAAAATTAAGTCATTATCTTCAAAAGTTATGGAAAAAATAATCTTAGTAATCTTGTTTTTTTTTTTTAAATTGCTAATTTTAAATTCTTAAAAATCCTTAAATTGTTTTTATAAATTTGTATAAATCCTGAAAAATGCTAACAATTATTTTATAAATCCTTAATAAATGCTAAATTTTTTTTATAAATCCTTAAAAATGCTAACATTTTCTTGAAATTTCAACATTGGTTAAATATTTCCTTTTAAAATTACCAAAAATTTCCTAATCCTAAATCTAATCCTAATTCACAAAATCAATTCACAAAATCTAACCCTAATTCACAAAATCAATTCACAATCCAAAAGGAATTAGGAATTAGGAATCTTACAAATGTGAAGGCAACTCAGCCATGAAGGGAAGAAGAACCGGATGAGGCGGCGGCGCGGCGAAACGGCGGTGAAATCCGGCGGTGAAGAAGCGAAGAGATGAACGAACGGCGGAGAGGATCGGTGGGGGAGAGAAGAACGAACGGCGGAGAGGATGAAATGAGGCGGTTTCAACCCGGACACGTCGGCAGAGAGGATCGGCGGCGGAGGCGAAACAGGTGGAGGCAAAATTTTTTGTTTTCTCCGTCGATTGTGTTCGTCGGGAAGAAAGAAATCTGTTTTATTCCCAGAATTTCCGACAGCTTTAAATTTGTCGGAATTCTGTCGGAAATCCAAAAAAATTGAATGACCGCGTGTAATTGGACCGACTGATTTCGCGGGTAAAAATTGGCAAATCCGTCGGAAATCTGTCGGAAAAATGTATATTTTTCCGACAGATTTCCGACGGATTTGTGGTTTTAGGGTATGGGAAATGTCGGAAAATGTTTTTTTTTTTGATTTAGGGTTAAGGAATTGAAGAAATTTAAGAAATGTTTATTAAATTTAAGAAATGTTTTTTTTGGAAATTAATGAATTAGCATTTTGGAAAAAATTGGTAATTTTTAAACAATATTTAGCATTGTTAACATTTTTAAACAAAATGCTTATTTTGGAAAAATTGTTTGCATTTTGTACATATTTTTACCTGAAATCTCAAAATCTGTCGGAAATCTGTCGGAAAAATGAATAGATGTTCCGACGGATTTCCGACAGATTTGGGGTTTTAAGCTTGTTTATGATCCGTTTTCGTAGTTACAAGTTAATAGCATGGTTGGAGCAATATTTGGAAGATAAAATACTTGATAATGGTCATTGTTACTTTCAAATTCTAAACATTTAGTATTTTCCGTAAACATCTATTGTTTTGTATATGTAACTGTATGAAACGCTTTTGGTTGAAACATGACAAAAGCGCAATACATGTTATGTATAACATCGAGAAGGTTATTTACTCAATTATCTTTCACTTTAGTTGTCAGAATTGTATGCCGAGACTTTATCTACTCTTCGTACGAACTCCCCGCGGAAAGTAATATTCCGCAAACTGTGATGATTCTTCATTGATACTCTGTGCGATAATAGAACCTTCAACTCGAGCCAAAATTTTGACCTTCTTCTTTAGATGGAACATGTACCGCTCGAAAGGATACATCCAACGAAATTGAACGGGACCACCTAGTTCGGCTTCGCAGGGGAGGTGTAGGGGAAGATGTTCCATAACATCAAAAAAAGACGGCGGAAAGATCTTCTCAAGATTGCAAAGGATCACTGGTATATTGGCATCTAAATTGCGGATCCCCTCAACTGTAAGTGTCCTCGTGCATAAATCCCTAAAGAAAGCACCAACTGCTGCAATAGCTTCGTGGACAGTTTGAGGAAGGAGATGGGTAAAAGCAAATGGAAGAAGCCTCTGCATCAGTACATGACAATCATGACTCTTCAGTCCCATAAACTTTAGGTATCGCGAGTCTACGCAGTTACCCAGATTAGCTGCATATCCATCAGTGAATTTAACTTCGTCTTTAATCCACCGGAAAAATTCTCTTATCTTTTGTATTTGCAATCGGTACGGAGGAAAAGGATATGTACCATCGGGAAGACGATCAAGATAATCACGGTAGCAAATCTTTGAAACATCCATCCTAGACTTCACATTGTCTTTTGTCTTTCCCGGGATGTTTAACACCGTATTCATGATGTTGTCAAAGAAGTTCTTTTCAATATGCATCACATCGAGGTTGTGCCTTAATAAATGATCCTTCCAATACGGCAAATCCCAAAATATACTCTTCTTGTGCCAGTTGTGAGCTTCCCCTACACCACAAAGCGGTTCATGCCCATTACCCCCACAATCAGGAGTCCTCTCAGCACCAAAATCTCTCAACTGCTCCAATATAGTACGACCGTCTATCTCATCAATTGGAGCATCAACCACTTGTGTATTTTTCTTAAATAATCTTTTAGACCGACGATAGGGATGGCCGTCCGGTAGAAACCTTCTATGGCAATCAAACCAACATGGCTTTCTTCCATTCCTCAATTGGAAAGCATCAGTGTTGTCTTGGCAAAACGGGCACGATAATCTTCCATGAGTAGTCCATCCAGATAGCATACCGTAAGCTGGGAAATCGCTAATAGTCCACATAAGGACCGCACGCATCAGAAAATTTTGCTTTCGTGAAACATCAAACGCTTCGACACCGTGACTCCATAGCATTTGTAACTCATAAATCAATGGCTGGAGGAATATATCAAGTGATCTCTTCGGATGCTCAGGGCCGGGAATAAGAACGGAGAGGAATAAAAACTCTCGACGCATGCTCATACCAGGGGGCAAATTGTACGGTGTTACGATTACGGGCCACAAAGAATACTGCCTTCCATGCTTCCCAAATGGGTTGAAACCATCCGTACTTAACCCGAGGTACACATTTCTTGACTCGTATGCAAAATCCGGATACAACATTTGAAAATGTTTCCACGCTTTTGCATCTGAAGGATGTGTAATCTCTCCATCTTGACGATGCTCTGCATGCCATCTCATTTGTTCTGCCGTTTGCGCAGATTGATATAACCTCTTTAACCTCCCTGTCAATGGTAAGTACCACATACGTTTATATGGAATTGGAACTCTCCCACCAGTTTCCTGATACCGTGGTTTACGACAAAATTTACATCTTCTCCGGTCTTCGTCTTCTCTCCAATATAGCATACAGTTGTCGATGCATACATCTATCACCTGATACGGCATACCAAGACCAGCTACAAGTTTCTGTATCTCGTAGTATGATGCAGGTGCCTGATTATCTTCAGGCAAAATATCTTTCACAAAATCTGTTATCGCATCAACACAGTCTTCCGCCAAATTGAAGTCCGTCTTAATGGTCATCAGTCTACTAGCAGTTGATAAAGGTGAATGTCCGTCTCGACACCCATCATATAAGGGCTGCTTCCCTGCGTCTAACATATAAAAAAATCTCCTAGATTCTTCATTTGGTTCTTCTACTCTATCCTCCCCTATTACGATCGATGACAAATTCTCTCTAAACGCATCATGAACCATCTCAGCAGTACCTACATCAAAATCTACTTCCGTTTTATGTTCGTCTAATCTATCCGTTCTATGTTCACCTAAGTTATCCGTTCTATGTTCGCCTAAGCTATCCGCAACATATGGTGCACTGCTACTACTAACACCATCATTATTAGTTTCTCCATGAAAAAACCAAATTTTGTATCCAGGCATAAAACCATTGGTATACAAGTGATGCCAAACTTATTCTACATTAACATTACGCGAATTGCAACAATTTAAACATGGACATTTTATCACCTTTCGATTCCCGACAACCGCCATGAACTCGCATATACCTCGTGCATAACTTGCATTTAATGTCTTCGACTCCGGATCATACATCTCTTCATCCATCCACGATCTATAATATCTAGAAGATGACATCTCACTCTCTTGACGATTTTTTCTAAGAAATGTTTGGTTGGAAGTTGTTGTTGTTGTGAGTGAATGAAGATGTGTGGAATCATATATATATAAATATGCTGACCGTCGGAAATTTGTCGGAAAAGCGTCGAAAATCAAACGGATATAATAACGGCTATATAACGGCTATTTTTCCGACAGATTTCTGACAGCTAGTTATGTGTCTGTCGGAAATCCGTCGGAAAATATTAACGGTGCATAATTTCCGACGGATTTCCGACAGCTAACCGGAATCACCGCCGGTGTCAGCACCGGCTAGTTACACGGTCCAATAATCCGACCGATTTCCGACAGTCTTCTTGTCCATCGGAAATAATTCCGACAGATTTCCGACGGAATTGAAAAATTTCAGTTCCGTCGGAAATCGGTCGGATTACCGCCGGAAAATTTCCGACGGAATTCTTTCCGTCGAAAATTCCGTCGGATTTGCGGCTGTTTTCTTGTAGTGATTCTTGAACCCCAGTACTCAGTATAACCCGGAGATAAAGTTCCTTACTTCTTTGAAAGAAGATTTTTTCAAGGTGTTGGAGAAACTTCTTCCCACTAGCGATCTACGGCGTGATATTACAACTCAGATAATCACTTTCACAAGGGCAAAAGGAATGTTCGGGTGTAATCTGGCGATGGAGGCAAGGGATACAGTAGCACCAGGTACGGACAATAATATTTTCAATATCATCAATTCAGTTTTTAGTCTAATTCTAGGGGTTGCTACTCGTAACTTGAAATGTTCTCGATTTAATACCAATTGACTAGTGACTAGTGAACGGAGGAGATGCAGAATTGTCTGAGTCATAAGAAAACTATCCAAATGTAGTGTGTGAGTGCGATTGCAATAAAATGTATAATCATATCACACAAGTAAGTAAATCCAGATTGATATAACCTGGTACATAGTAGTTAAAATTGCAAAAGTAGTAAATATTTTCCCTCAACAAGCTAGCTTTAGGTTAAAATATGAATTGGATGCAGTATGGTTTTGGTTCTTCAAAATTGGCATTGTAGCAACTAAGCAGTAGAAGTTGATGTCTAATGATGGCGTGTAAAGTGATGCAGGTCTCTGGTGGGAGCAGTTTGGTGACTCAGCACCCGGGTTGCAGCGCGTGGCTATCAGGATACTGAGTCAAGTTTGCAGCGGTTACAACTTGGAGCGCCAATGGAGCACATTCCAGCAGATGCATTGGGAAAGGCGAAACAAGATTGACAGAGAAACGCTGAACAAGTTGGCGTACGTGAATCAGAATCTCAAGTTAGGGAGAATGATAAGCTTGGAGACAGACCCGATTGCGGTGGAGGACATGGACATGATGTCGGAGTGGGTGGAAGAGGCAGAGAATCCCAGCCCTGCCCAGTGGCTCGACCGGTTTGATGGAGGGTACTTGAACACAAGGCAGTTTGGCGGTGCTATTTTCAGTGCCAATGACCATAACATGTTCGGATTGTGAAGTCTCATTCTCATTCTCATTCTCATAGCATAGGTAAAGAAGTTTTTTCATGACGTGATCTGGCATCGGAGGTTGTCTAGTGATTGGCTATTGTTGTACATGATAAATGTTTTGGGTTAGTAAAAAGCTAATGAATGATTTCTGGTAGAAACCAAGATAATCCCTTTTTGTGTCATACTAATTAGTTTTTATTGATTCGTAAGCCCATTGGGTTATTGGGCCCCGAAAATAAAAGGAAAAAAGGAACTCTAATAATTAAATTAGTCTTTGCTGCTTCGTTTAGGAAAGAGAGAATCTCAACTGAGATCGGAGATAATGGCGTCGTACCGGCCGCCGTCTCACAATCCCTTACAACCTCCGCCTCCTCCGCCGTCTTTACCTCCTCCGGTTCCGCCTCCACCGCCATCGCATCAACCCTACTCTTATCCTCCGCCGCCTCCTCCTCCTTACTATCAGCAGCACTTTCCTCCTCAATTCAACCAGCCTCCGCCTCCCACTTCTCCGCCTCCGCCTCCCCCCTCAGCTCCTCCTCCTCTCGTACCCGATCCCCCTCGCGACCGGGATAAAGGCTCCTCCAAGCACCAGATTTCAAGGCCGGCATCGAAGCACCACCACAGGCCTCATGGTGGAAAAACGGAGACCGAAGAAGAGAGGAGGCTCAGGAAGAAGAGGGAGGCAGAGAGACATCAGGCGCACAAGTCTCAGATGCCAAAGGGACACACCGACGAGAGGAAGCCTACGCCCCTTCTCACCACCGACAGGGTCGAGAATAGGCTAAAGAAGCCAACCACCTTCATCTGCAAGCTCAAGTCACTTTTCTTTCTTCACTTTCAATTACTCTTCTTGCTAGTTTCATATCATATCTGTATAGCTCATACTCTCCTTGCCTTTCTTCAAGGTTCCGGAATGAGCTTCC
Source organism: Draba incana (assembly GCA_963576765.1). Classification (NCBI taxonomy): domain Eukaryota; kingdom Viridiplantae; phylum Streptophyta; class Magnoliopsida; order Brassicales; family Brassicaceae; genus Draba; species Draba incana. The sequence continues at coordinate 10,261 of CAUYWE010000144.1, read as the reverse complement.
TGACCCAACTGCCCAGCTCAAGCTTATGACCATCAAGCGAGATAAAGATCAGTATGTGTATCTGCCTTCTCCTTTTCCTTCTTCTTAATTCTGCTCTGCTGATTCACCTTTTTAATCCCACTAGATATACAAAGTATACCATCTCATCGCTGGAGAAACTCTGGAAACCCAAAATCTTTGTCGAGCCTGATCTTGGAATACCCTTGGATCTGCTTGACCTTAGTGTATACAAGTATGATCTCTCCCTACCCTACTGGAACATTTTCATCTACTGGGATACTTATTGTTGTAGCGCTTTTCAGCCCACCCAAAGTGAAGGTACCTCTTGCCCCTGAAGATGAACAACTCTTGCGTGATGACGACGCTGTCACTCCTATTAAGAAAGATGGCATCCGGAGAAAAGAAAGGCCAACTGACAAAGGTGTTTCCTGGCTCGTCAAAACACAATACATTTCTTCTATTAATAACGAATCCGCTAGACAGGTATCAATCAATCTTACTTGTTGGATAATTCTTCTGTCATATATACCTCATAAAGATCCTTCTATCTTCTCCATGTCTAGTCTCTAACCGAGAAACAAGCAAAGGAACTGCGTGAGATGAAAGGAGGCGGCATCGACATCTTGCAAAATCTTAACAATAGGTCTCGTGTTTTTCCAATTTTTTTTTAAAAGACAAAACAAAATGGTCTAATGGATTTTGTTTATTGCTCTCTAGAGAGAGAAAAATCAAGGATATTGAAGCATCATTCGAGGCATGCAAGTCTCGACCAGTTCATGCCACCAATAAAACCTTGCAGCCAGTTGAAGTTTTACCTCTGTTGCCATATTTTGATAGGTTGGTGTTCTTTATTGTCCACTTTTCAGACAAACTTAAATCTGACATGCCGAAGTAGGCTTATCTTTTCTCATTATAGCTCTGCCGTTATACACAATAGTAAGCCGTCCGTTGCTCCATTTGTAAATAGCTTGAAAGCTGACACTGCAGAATGTATCTCTGCGTTGGCATTCTTGGAATGATAATCTGTTGTGGTAAACACGCAGGCCTAGTTTTTCAATAGAATAGTGTAGTCAATCGGATGGGAAAACCAGCTTTGTAACTATATAGCACTTAAGAGGGATGTTGGTCTTGAATTTTTCCTTTGTCTCTGCTCCTTGTCCTGTTCAAATGTTTCTTTGCTAGAGTTTAGTGTATTGCCTTTTGGATGAAAATTCAGTAATGGTTTTCACTGAAGTCGCAGTATATGCTAATCTATTTGACTCTTCCTTTTAATTTTGGACACAGGTACAAAGACCAGTTTGTAGTAGCGAATTTCGATAGTGCTCCTACAGCTGATTCTGAATTCTTTGGCAAGTTGAACCCTTCAGTTCGTGATGAATATGAGTCACGGGTGAGTAATGCCTTGTCCATATCTGTGAGCATGGTCCAGTTACCTCTGTTCTTTATCATAGAAATAATTTGTATGTGAGAGACGAGGTGACTGTGGAAACCATATCACTTCTGTTGCCACATAAGTGTACTCGAATGAGGATTACATGCTTTTTCTATTATAGACACTTAAATTGACCTTTTTCTCATTTTGATGGCGAGCTCTAACCTGAATATTCACAGGCCATTTTGAAAAGCTACGTGGTGGCTGGAGCAGACAGTGCCAACCCAGAAAAATTTCTGGCATACATGGTTCCTTCCTTGGATGAGGTAGACATGCCTCTCCACGAGTTGATCTCTGTAAACAAGTCTTGACTAGTCAAGAAAAGTCCAATTTGATTGATGTGTTATCAATTCATGTTGTTGTGCCAGTTGTCTAAGGATATGCATGATGAAAACGAGGATATCTCTTACACTTGGGTTCGCGAATACCACTGGGATGTATGTATCTTAGCCGGTGTGATTTGAGTTATTTTTTATTGTTTGGGTTGCGGATAGAATTAAATATGTTACCTGATGTTATAACAGATACCACAAATACGTGGCGGTGATGCAAACGATCGAAGTACATACCTGGTATCGTTCGATGATGGGACCGCTAGCTATCTGGTATTCCCTAAACTAATATCTGCATCACTTTTTGTTACATATTCCAATTGTGTATATTTTCTCTATCTGTAATACTTTGGGATGACCCTTGAGCATGTGGCAGCCCCTACCCACAACGCTTAACCTGAGGAAGAAGAGGGCCAGAGAAGGACGATCTTCTGATGAGATTGAGCACTTTCCAGTACCTTCAAGGGTGACTGTCAGGCGAAGATCGACTGTATCAGTTATAGAACATAAAGATTCAGGGGTATAGTAAAATCCATACATTTAGCATTTAAAAGAGTAACACAAGAAGTGTGTGTAATTCTACTTCTCTTGCCAATGTCCTTGGATTTTGGGGCTTTGGATGTAGGTTTATTCAAATTCTAGGGTTGGTGCTTCGAGCTCCAAGATGAGAAGGTTAGAGGATGAAGAAGGCGTTGGTAGATCTTGGAGACACGGGCCGGAACAAGATGCCAGTCAATATAGTGATGGTAATGAGGATGATTATTCTGGATGAATGCGGTCCTTTTTTCATATGTACTTAAACTATTCATACGGTTTTCCAATGGTGTGTGTAAAGAATATTGCAAGGCTACTTGTAGGCTAATTCAAAGCGCCCGGTCCCCTAGTAAATGTTGAATTGGATAGTGCTGGAGAAGTTGAGAAACGATTTTGCTTTCTGAATTGCCAGTTTAAGCGGATCATTTGTTGATAACTTGTCAGTTTTGTTACTGGTCCATGTCCATGGTTAATAAAACAATACCAAAGTAATTCCAAAATCGATATCAATTCATTTCAATACATGCATAATGCATTTAACAATAAGAAAATACAATCGTTTCAATGTTATTATAAAAATAGAATATAAGTATGTCTAAAGTGGACAACTAACTATTTTTACCATACTCTATATTAAATGGGACGTGTGCTGAAGTAAAGACCTTAGTAGCTGCGAGAAGGGAGTCTATAAGAACAAATTTACAATTCATCAAAAATTTCATAAACTCAAAGGTCTTAGCCAACAAATTATAAGAAAATACAATGTTTTAAAGTTATTATAAAAACAATGATGACATTTAACTATTTTGACCATATATAAACCCCTCTTCCTAATTGTTATGGTTATGGTTGCAGCTGCTAAAGATGATGATAAGAAAAGGAGAGACGAAGCAAAAGCTGCTAGGATTCAAGCTAAGCTAGACGCTAAGAAAGGCAAAGGCAAATCTAAACAAAACACAAGGGAAGAGACCACAGTGTAAACTCTTATAATGCGACCATGGTAGCTTGAATTTCGGTACAATGGAATACATTTCATTTGTTTCCACTTATCTTCTTCAGTATTCACAACAGCAAAGCAATATAATGATACGTCGATGAATCAATCACCTAATTTAAATGGTAAAAGAAAAAGAAAAATATAATAAGTATTCACAACATTTCCCGCTAGAAGAAGCCAACATTTAATTATCAGTCAACTTAAAAATTAAAAACGAGACTTGAAAATAAGCATAGTTCCGCCAGAAGTAGAACAAACCATTCACCATAAGAAATGCCTTAAAGAATGGCAACGGCTTCTTCTTTTTAGTCTTGTTCATGTTGCCCTTGAGATGCTAATTCGTCCCTTATTTTCAACTTGTTTTTCAACTTCTCCCATTTTTTCTACAGTGTTTAAGCATAGACCAGAGTCAGAAATCAGATTTCTATTGATTTGTTCAAACTCATTAATGGAAAGCTTTGAGATATCAAAACTTGCCTTCTTTGCTATTAAAGTAGTAACCTCCTTTCGACGGGAAGACTTAGCTCCCCGATTCGTGAACTGTCTCTTGTCCAATCTCTACAATGTTTTTGCAACAAAATAAATTAAAATCAGAAGCAATTTATTTCTGAGAAAACAGATATCTTTCTTCTTCTTCTTCTTTTAAGAATATTAAAACCTTGCCTTCAATTTTTTCTTCAGCATGTGTAGAGTAACACTCCAGAGAGTCGTAATCAACTTCACATCCAAAGCTCTGCTTAAACAAATAGTAATAACATGGGGTGGTTAAATATGATACCGATTTGAAAGGCAAAGAAAAGACTATTTGATATCGTTAGACAAAGACAAATGGATGATACAAGCAAAAAGGAGAGGAAAGATGCTTACTCTTACTTGATGATCTAAACCCCGGAGATGAGTTGTGAATTCTTCAGCGCTTTGCCAAGCAGAACCATCGCATAGTAAGCAAGAAAAAGAATCAGATTCACCCGTTTCACTGCACTCTTGCTGAAGATGCTGTCTTTTTGCCTCCAGTTTGTTGTTATCTGAATCTGTGGAAAAAACCAAACTAGTTGAGAAACAAAAAGCAAAGCTTTGCTGGTTGCTGGTTGTGAGAGAGAGAGAGAGAGAGAGAGAGAGAGGACAAACACCTGTCAATAAGCTATTCCAGAGCAACTCTGCAGAACCGACCAGTTCTGGATATAATTTATAGCAGATGGATATGCCAGAAAGATGGTGCATCCTTCCATTTGTAGGGCGTGAAGAGAGCTAGACAAGCATTCCAATACAGAGGAACCGGATATGAGCATTATTGTAGCAGGAGCTCGAATAGAACATTCCCAACGCTGCAACTGCGAAAGAGTGCTAAACTTACCTGGTTGAATAGAGGAAAGCGACTCAATAATAATATCCTAAAAATCTTTTATCTTTGTGCGAAAAGAAAGAAAGAGATAAAAGAAGATAAACCGCATGCGCCGTATTTAACAATGATTCCAGTGGAAGAGATGGCTCGCAGGACGTGCTGAGAGGTGCGTTTTAGTTTGCCAACGGCAGTGATGGTATGAGGACGACGGTAGCCTAACTTCTCCAACGCCAAATGTATACTTGGATAGTGCTTGAGAAACGATTTTGCTTTCTGAATTGCCAGTTTAAGCGAATCATTTGTTGATAACTTGTCAGTTTTGTTACTGGTCCATGTCCATGGTTAATAAATCAATACCAAAGTAATTCCAAAATCGATATCAATTCATTTCAATACATGCATAATGCATTTATACAGGGAATGGTATTCGTGGCATTTCCCCGAGCTAGTGAAGATTGTTAATGACAACTATCTTTACGCCCGCGTCTCTAAGATGATTGATGACAAGTCAAAGCTGACTGAAGATCACATCCCAATGCTTACTGAAGTCTTAGGAGATGAAGATAAGGCAAAGGAAGTTGTCAAAGCTGGAAAAGCATCCATGGGTAAATTTTCTGGAGATGTGTTAATTAATGGTTGTTTCTAGTCTCTCTTGATTCTGATATGTTTATTTTCTTCCCTGTTTACAGGTCAGGATTTATCACCGCTTGACTTGATCAACGTACAGACCTTTGCTCAGAAAGTTATGGACCTTGCTGACTACAGGAAGAAGCACTATGATTATCTTGCTAAGATGAGTGACATTGCTCCTAATTTGGCTGCTTTGATTGGAGAAATGGTCGGTGCCCGTTTGATTTCACATGCTGGAAGTCTTACCAACCTTGCTAAATGCCCATCCTCCACCCTCCAGATTCTTGGAGTTGAGAAGGTGCAGTATTCATGTTCTTGTCTATTTTATGTTTCACAAGTTTCTTTAAGTGCGATATCATGTGACATGAACCGTTGTGTTTTTGAAGGGCGCTTAAAACACGAGGAAATACACCCAAGTATGGATTGATTTTCCATTCATCGTTCATTGGGCGAGCATCAGCTAAGAACAAGGGACGTATTGCTCGTTACCTTGCAAACAAGTGCTCCATAGCATCCCGGATTGATTGTTTTGCTGGTAAAAATCTGTAAACGCCCTGGATAAGAGCTCATTGTATGATTTATGTTGTAAAGTGTGTTAAATTCTGTTCTCTGATATCCTATGCAGATGGTGCAACCACAGCCTTTGGTGAGAAGCTTCGTGAACAAGTATAGGAAGAAAGGCTTTGACTTTTACGACAAAGGTGTTGCCCCACGTAAGAACGTAGATGTAATGAAGGAGGTGATAGAGAATCTGCAAAACAAAGGTAGGTTTTGTTTCTTTGTTTTCCCAAAGAGAATCCTTTTTCGTTTAGTGTTTGATCTTTTTGAAACTTCCTATAGTTGAGGCTGAGGCAATGGGTGTGGAAATCTTGAACTCGAAGGAAAGAATTAACACACACGATTTCAATAAGAACTCTCTTATTACTTTAGGAAAAATAACTCAAAACCTAAAGCTCTCTCTAATTCTCTCAAGGGATGTCACACTTTGACAACTCCTTTTATAAGAAAACTTCTAAACACAATTTCCTTTTTTCTCTAATTTCTCATAGTATTTAGATAACTCCAAAATACAAATACTTAATCCTAATCTCATTAGGTTTGCTTATGCTTCAAGCTTATCCCAACATTCTTCTCTTTAAGCTTGAAGCTTTTCTTCTCTAAGTCTTGAACTCCATGAGCTCCCTTATCTCTTTGAACCTCATCTTTCCCAATGCCTTGGTGAGGATATCCGCCTTTTGCTCAACTCCAGGATGCTCAACTTCAATCTCTTCATTCTCAACGCATTCTCTAATAAAATGAAACCGTCTCTGTATATGCTTGCTCCTACCGTGGAAGACAGGATTTTTGGTGAGGGCTACTGCATATTTATTATCAAGCCGAATGATAACCCTTTTGGTTTCAGCTCCCGTGATCTCACAAAGTAAATCCCGTAACCAAATAGCTTGTTTAGCTGCTTCAGTTCCAGCCATGAATTCTGCTTCACAAGAAGATAAAGCCACTACATCCTGTTTCCGTGAACACCATAAAACAGGACTGTCTCCTAAGTAGAAAATGTGACATGTTGTGCTTCTACCATCATCTGGATCGGTGCTAAGGCTGCTATCACTGTATCCAAAGTCTTGGTATATCTTCAAGCTTCTTTCAAAGGTTAGGCCAAGTGATGTTGTTCCCTTTAGATACCTCAAACACTGTCTCATTGCAGCTCCATGTGACTCTCTAGGACTGTGCATATACTTGCTCAAAACTCCTACACAGTATGACAAGTCAGGTCTTGTGTGGATTAGATATCGAAAGCAACCAACCTTTTTCCTGAAATCCGTTGCATCGATCTCTTTTTCATCCTCTCCTTTTGACAATTGTAATCCAACCTCCATTGGTGTATGCACGGAATTACAATCCATCATCCTGGTTTCTTCCAATATTTTCAGAGCATATCTCCTTTGTGTTTTTCAGTCCTGTTTCATGGTGTTCACGGAAACAGGATGTAGTGGCTTTTTCTTCTTGTGAAGCAGAATTCATGGCTGGAACTGAAGCAGCTAAACAAGCTATTTGGTTACGGGATTTACTTTGTGAGATCACGGGAGCTGAAACCAAAAGGGTTATCATTCGGCTTGATAATAAATCTGCAGTAGCCCTCACCAAAAATCCTGTCTTCCACGGTGGGAGCAAGCATATACAGAGACGGTTTAAAGTTTAGGGTTTAGGGTACCGAGACTAGTTGGATACAGTGATAGCAGCCTTAGCACCGATCCAGACGATGGTAGAAGCACAACAGGTCACATTTTCTACTTAGGAGACAGTCCTGTTTCATGGTGTTCACGGAAACAGGATGTAATGGCTTTATCTTCTTGTGAAGCAGAATTCATGGCTGGAACTGAAGCAGTTAAACAAGCTATTTGGTTACGGGATTTACTTTGTGAGATCACGGGAGCTGAAACCAAAAGGGTTATCATTCGGCTTGATAATAAATCTGCAGTAGCCCTCACCAAAAATC
>CAUYWE010000133.1:0-13054 GCA_963576765.1 Draba incana | reverse complement strand
CTAAATACGAAAGGACTAGAATTTCAATAACACACGATTTACAAGACTAACGCAGGAATTACATGGGTGTCGATTGACACGTCGCACGGTGTCCATCGACGCTACAAATTAACTGGTGTCGATCGACACATCGCACGGTGTCGATCGACGCTTGCTTATCAGTCGTGTCGAGCTATACACCATAAGGTGTCGCTCGACACTCCCTTTACAGAAACAGACCAGATTACAAAAATCACACAATCAACGAATCAATCATCAAAATACCCGATTCATTTCAAAATTCACACAAAAACAACCACGAAATCATTACGAAATTCTCTAAATCAATCCATTACTAATTCCCTAGTCATTTCGAGTCTACGGTTGCGCACTCACCTCGGTTTTTCGACGAGAACGATGAAACGACGAAGGACGAAGATAAACAGTGACGAACAGTGGATTCCCTTCACTGGAATCACCATGGAACATGGCTGAACGGACTCACGAACGGAACAGAACACGAAGAACTAAGGAACACGATGAACGGATCACGAAACACTTCGAATCTCTCGGAAAACTCACAAACTTTTACTCTCTCTTCTCTGCTGATCCTTTTCTCGAAAAAGCCGCCAAAGAACTGATCCAAACCTTAAATACTCGAGCCCTAGGCTCCTTAAACCACCTCGGCAAACCGCTCGATTAAAACTTAATTAACCCGGTTCTGCAGACAGGAGTGTCGAGCGACACCAAACCTATGTCGATCGACACCCACATTTCCTTCGTGTCGATCGACACACCCAGTGGTGTCGCTCGACACGGCCAAAAATCAGCATTTTTGGATTACGGATGTTACACTAAATATCAAAGGAGTCGAGCTAAAAGACTTAAAACAAACGTTTTGTGGGAGGCAACCCATATTTGATTTTATTTGAGTCTTTAATTTAAGTTTTTCATCATAGTTTTAATTTTCAAATCTTTATTATACATTGATTTATCTAATTATACATTTTTCAGGTTTTTACAGAAATTATCAAAATACAAGCAATGAATTTTTGAAGAAGAAAGAAGAGGAGATAGAACAAGACTGGTTCCGGTCCATGACATAAACGTATTATCATATCAGCCCAAAAAAAATTGGAAATTGGTGGATATATAGAAGATAGTCATACAAAGCTACATGAAAAAGAACAACATAATTGCTATTACGGTTCAAAAGTTATGACTGATTTTCCAAGACAAACGAAAAAAGAGACGAAGTTACATGGAGTCAACTTCAAACATTTTCTCACAATGAACCACATGGAATCAAAAGTCAAGCTTCATACCGTTAGAAAGAGAGGTCTCAAAATTACGGGACATCTTTCAGATCTCAAATCCGAGGTCTGTAGAAAGAGAAAACGAGATCACAACATGTGACCACAAAAAAAAATGTTTTTTTCAGACCACGGACGCTCGCACCGGACGACGTGTGTGATCGGTGTGACGCAACGTCCCGCGTCCCAGACTCCAGACAGGCGCACAAGACACAGAAATTTGTCTGGTGCCCGAGCATTCCTGCCTGTCCCGCGTCCTGCGTCCTAGGGCTCGTCCTGCGTCCGTCTCGCGTCCGTCCTGCATCAGTCCCGCATCTGTTATGCATCTGTCCAGCGTCCTAGTCCCAGCCTTGTCCCACGGTTCCACCAGCACGCATCCCAGCCGCGTCCAACAGCACCATCCAGCGTCCCAATTTTCACCGGACCGCGTATCACATGGTTCGAACCACTGAACCACCTGGTTCGAACCCATTAATCCATTATATATGGGCCTCTTTTAATGAAAAAGGTAGAAGACAACAAAAATAAAATAAACTAAACCACCAAACCCTAGAAAAATTATATATTTTTTTATCCTCAAAAAAGGTACACCAATTCGGGTCATTTACCGTACTTCAAGACTATTTGTCTATCGCGGTACCCTCGTTCTATTCTCTATCTTTTAAATTTTCAATTTTAAATTTTATTTTACAGCATCCTCTCTTAATTTGATTTGAATTTACATCGGGACGGTGTAAGTTAAGTCTGAGGGGATTGTTGTTTACTAACACATATGTTCGTATTTGGTTTTTAAGTTGTTTTCAAAAAGATTTTTCAAAAACTGTTTTATTGAGTCAAAATAAGGTTGGAATGATGACACTTTTCTAGGAACAAAACCGCTGTGATTATAAAACCAAATGACCATTATTGCAGGGTTTGTTCCGGACAATTGATTCAGACACCTAGTGATCAAATTTCTCCAAGGAAATTACTCCTTGAACTATTTTGAAGGATAAGATTTCGACTCTCAATTTGGGTTACTAACATGATTTTTGAATATCTCTTGTTGAGGATATCTCATTCATGACATCTTATCCTCTTTTTACCACTTTCTGTTGTCATAGATGGCGAGCCCACTTTTAGTTGGTATCCTACCAAAAACCCTTGACCTTCTTTCAGACATCATGCACTTCTTTTGCTACGTCCTCTATGCAGATATGTGCAAAAACGTCGGAGAGAAAAGTGTCGACGCAATGTTTCAATCAGTAGAAGAAGCGACGATCAACATAGAAGGAAGGAGTACAACAACATCAACGAAATTGCAGAAAAGCTTGGCCATTCCTTGGATTCTTAAATCATGGTAACAATTTCGTGCCTTAATTGACTCATATCTTTATGAGACCATTTTCCCCCATCATTAAAAAGAAATCATATATATATATATATATTTATTTATTTTACAATGAAAAAAAATCATAAGGGAAAGGAAAATGGTTTTCAAATATTCAATTGCCAAAGAATACCCAAGGAATGCCATGATACAAAAGAGAGATGAGTTCAAGAGTTTTACAAGTTATTCCAGGAGAAAAGTCTAAGTCTGGGGGAGAAAGACGAACAACAAAGTGGTTGAGAAATTGTGAACTTTAATAGATCTATTCTCTCTTGCGATTTTGAGTAATATCTCACACACAAAGTTTTTGGTAACCCGAAACACTTAATCTCACCACTAAAAATAACCTTTCTTAATACTTAGCCATATTCCTTGACAATATCTTTGATCGGAGATTTTTACGACTCCAAGAGAGTAAAAGGGTCGATTGATTTGAAGTTGAGATTTTGCAGGGATAGTAATTTCATACATACTTTCGAATTCATGATGGAAGACGATGAAAACTGTCTATGAACTCACCTTGTATTTACGTGGATTACAAGTTTAGACATCGAAACAAGTTCCAAGAATGTTTGAGTTTCCATGTTTTCAAACCTCTTTTCTTTTCTTGGATTTTACTTGGGGACAAGATATCACATTTTACAAAGTTGGACAGAAGCAAAGAGTGTGACGTTCTGCTACTGATGGAAGGTCAAATCAACTTGGAATTTTATGAGTCTTAGCTTCATTTCAAGTTCTTTGAGTCAGCTTTCTAATAGAGTTGAAATTATCTTATTTGGAAGTGTAAGTTGGAAGATACACTAGATTTACTGAAGATTCTTCGCTTTGTACTTCCATATAGAGAAGAATCTTCTATCCTTTACTCTTTTAATCAAGTTTGTTTATCATGAATTCATCATTTATTTTCTTTATTTCGTGCACCATGCTTGAGTAATTCACTTGTTGGGTTTAAGGGTTTTCAAAGGGGATTCATGGATTGATCGTTAGGTTGCTAGATTAGGGTTTATCGATAGAGTTCTTTATCTAAATTTGTGTTTAATACTTGTAGTTTGATTGGCCATCTAGCTACTACATCTTAGGTTAATAAACTCACCGCAAGTGTTGTTGAATTACCTTGAATAATTTAGATAAGCAAAGAATCATAGCCTACGGAAGTAGAACTATGAAACTTTGTGAACATATCAAACTTGGACTTTTCATGCATGCTTAACTACTTGATTACCTGCGGGAGTTGTGTGATTTAGGTTGTTTAGACTTAGTTGTTGCTACGGGAGTAGATCAATTTATCTAATCGTTGTTTGAGTTCTAGAACACATATCCATCAATATTTCTCTAATTTAATTTCTCTAGTTTTATTAATCCATGATACCTTGCGAATTCCCTATTGCCCAACACTTCATCTATTAAATTTCTCCTATTGTGTACTTGCTTTTAAGTTTATTTATTGTTATTTTTGTCACTATTCTTAATCCCAAAACAAACACTCAGATTTTCCATCTTAGCTTAACTTGACTTTTATAATTCATAGTGTGATTATTGGTGTCTGTGGATTCGATCCCTAAATACTACAATTGTTTGTTGTGCACTTGCAGTTTAGGTTAGATTATCTCAGGGTTAAAACTTTGAGGACATCAATCTGCTAACTCTTTTGTCGTGTTTTGATACAACATCTCTTGGCAAAGACAAGTGTATCATACTAGCATTGAAAATTTCTAAATCAGATTTAAACTTTGTAACTTCCTTAGAGTTATCCATTTTTTTGTTCTATCAACAAAGTGGTAACTACATGTTTAGTGGGACACATTGCATCATAGTGTCCTGTTTTGTGACATCTATAACAAGTTACTTCTTTTTATTTTGAAAGGTTAGAGGACTTACTTGGAGTTTGTTTTACTTGTTGTTCATGCAAGTCCGGTGTACTTGGCTTTTGAGCTACGGTATGGTGAACAAGTTTTGGCATGTAATCCTTTTCATGAGATGTTGATGTTGGTCTCATAGGTTTAACCTTTGGTTTTGGTCTTGTGGCTAGGATCCATCTTGTTGGGTCGGGATTAGTGTAGATTCATGAGTAGTATAGACGCATGTTGTCAACATCTCTCACAAACTCATCACTCATGAGCTGCTTCATGTCCTCCCAAATGGTGTCTGGTTCATCATACTGAAGTCGAAAGTATGTGTCTTGATCCCAATGCCTAAAAGCATCTTCCATGAGAGTCTTCTCTGCAGAATTGTCTTCTCTTCCTCAGGGATTTGGTGTGATGAAAACCATTCTTCCATGTCTATATCCCATCTCAAATTTGCCTTAGTGCCAGTGGCCATGACCTAAAAAGGCGATGTACCTCGGTTCGTGATCTCTTTCTCCATAATATGATTCATCTTCAAAGCTTGCTATAGATAAACATAACAAGGAAACAAGGCAAATTCCGACGGACTTTGTGACGGAGAGTAAGCCGTTGGAAATATGTCAACATTTCTGACGAATATACGATGGTGTTTGGACAAAAAAAATTCATCTAATATTCGTCGGAAATATTGACATATTTCTGACGGACTGTCGAAAAGTCAAAAGTTTGTCAGAAATCTGGATAAATTAATGACGAAATGCTGACGGATAGTAAAACTAACGAATTTGTGACAAAATTCCGTTGGACATTTCGTGAAATAACCAACTTTTTTTTTTAATTCGTCCGAATTAATATTCCCATAATATTAATTCTGAACGACTAATTCAACAATCTCAATGCGGAAGTTCTCATAAAAATAAATCCATTAAAATAATAAACCAACATTCAATTCCATAAACCAACAAACAAATTCCAGAATTCAATGAGTTAATCAAGTAACCCTAGATACCTAAACACCAGGTTCTACTAGAAAATAAAGCACATAACATTATTCCATAACATCCTCTCCCTTTTCCAAGATTTCGCGATCACACATTCTTTTTACCTGTAACACATGAAAAAAGAGTTGCGTAAGTATTATCATAAATACTTAGTGAAACGGTCCTCCTGTCTACATGTTAAGTACATTCTAAACCAATCAACAAGTAAAACAACACATTTAAATATTCCACGTAGAATCTGCCTTTGTGTCGATCGACACGAAAACAACAGTGGCGTCGATCGACACTACCACTAGGTGTCGATCGACACTTATACAATAGTGGTGTCGATCGACACTACCATCCCCAGAACACAACAACAACCAAAAGCACACTACCACAATCTATCACACGAATTCAAAACGAGAAACACATAAATCGATTGTTTAAAACCCAAGTTTTGGCTTGAATGAGCCTAAGGTCGCGCACTCACCTCAATGAATGAATTCAGAAAGGACAGAGTACGAAATCAACCACGAGCAGCGACTTCCTTCTCTGGAAATCACCGAGAACCACAGTTCAATCGTTTTCAACACTCACACCAACCTTAGAACGAATAAAATGACAAACGGCCCTAGAATCCCTTCGAAACACTCTTTTCTCTAAAAACTCTAAACAAAACCCTTTCTCAAACACTTCCTCATGTTTTTCTTTATAAAAAGCGTCTATGATCTGCGGCTGGGTCCCTTATAAACATTTTCCCAGGTTTCCGCACCCAAACCGACCCAAACCACGTAATTAAAAATCAAACCAAAACAGGTTAAAAACATTGGTGTCGATCGACACACCACATGGTGTCGATCGATATCCTTACCAAAAATACTATAACTTGGTTTTGAGATGTTACAACTCTACCCCACTAACACTGGATTTGTCCTCGAATCCCAATAAACCTTCTACCAAAGAACGAAACACCTGACCCCACCGACTAGCATCACCTAAGATCAACACTATGATCCCAAAGATCCATATCTAATCTTATGTTTATACGCACGTTTCAGACATTATTACCCTTAACTCATTAACACAGGGGAACCAAAATTCCCTCGAGAGAACCACCATCTCCCAATACCTATACTAAGAACCACCATCCCAGATAAGTATAGAGGAGAACCACCATCTCCTACCTAGGATAACCACCATCTCCAAATAAGTACATAGGAGAACCACCATCTCCTCACACAAGTACACGGGATAACCATCATCTCCCAAACAATGAGTTATTCTGGGATACCTCACCCCTAGGGAAATAAATTCTAAACGCCTATAAACATCTCCGTCTAGGACTACCTCATGTGGTCTAAACACGATAAATCTTAACCCAGAATATCATACAAATATGACCAACCACTTGTGACCGCTCAACTTATAATAACATCGAAATATAAGAAAATTTCATCTTATAAATTTCCAAAAATGTATATTATTACAACGCAAATGAAAATACATGAAACAAAACAACAATAGCACCATTCTAACTCTGAAACCGAAACCACAAAAATTAAATTAAGCTCAAGCCACGACCTGCTTGTTGAACTATTTGCTAAACTTCAACTTTATCTTTACCTTAGGCTCCCAGGTCTTCATCCAACGCAACACCTTGACTCTCCTCTTGAGAATCCTCTAAGGTCTGGCTGCCATGATCAGATCAGGCTGAAGATCCTCTGAAATCTTAGCTACTAACTCCTCCGAAGTACGCATGCACTTCCTCAACATCGACACATAAAACACCTTATGAAATTCCTTTATAACCAGAGGTAACTCTAACCGGTATGCCACCGGTCTAACTCGTTTCACTACTGGAAACAGACCCATAAATCTCGAGCTAAGCTTGTTCTCCGAAATCGCACATCCACAGCAAATCCTCTTAAGATACACTCTATCTCTGACCGCGAACTCTAATTCTCTCTTTCTCTTATCGACATAACTCCTTTGTCGATCTTGAGCCTCCTTCAAGTTCAGTTTTAAAACACGGATCTTCTCCGTCATTTCCTGAACAAAGCTCACACCAAAAAATGCTCCTTTCCCCCACTTGGGTCCAGCATAAAGGTGTCCGACACGACCTCCGATACAATGCCTCATAAGTAGTCATCCCGATACTTACCTGAAAGGTTACTATATGCAAACTTAGCTAGGCATATGTGATCCACCCAATGACCACCCCTATGCAGAATGCACATCCTCAACAAATCATCTAAAGTTTGAATAGTCCTCTCTGATTGCCATCAGTCTGCAGATGATACACTCCACTCATGTGCACCTTGGTTCCTATCTCAGCCTGAAATGCTTTCCATAACTCAGACGCAAACTTATGATCCCGGTCTGACACAATACTGGCTATCACTCCATGCAGCCTCACAATCTCCTTCACATACTTCTTAGCCAAAACCGCAGATCCATCGGTCTTCTTAATGGCAAAAAATGTGCCAACTTGGTCAGATGGTCCACAATCACCCAAGTAGTATCAAACGTTCGCGAGTAGGGTAACCCCCCCCACAAAATTCATCGTGATCATATCCCACTTCTACTCAAGAATGGGTAAACTCTACAACTTACTGTTGGGGTCGGTATTCACCCCCTCAACATTAACGTCTAAAGACAAGCCAGTTGAAGAAATGTCCCCCGGACTCTTAATTAAGAAGGCGTTACAGAACCTAAGTCTTCCTGAGAAGCGAAGCATGTGGCAGCAGAACGAGCCTAGGTGAAGCCGGAATGGATTGGGACCAGACAGTGTTGACCGCGGCTTCACCCTCAGGAGCCGACCACAGCTTCGGTGAACAGTGCTCTGTGAACAGTACTCTGTGAACAGTGCTCGGTGAACAGTGCGACTACGCGGTCGGTGAACAGTGCGACCACGCGGTCGGTGAACAGTGCGACCACGCGGTCGGTGAACAGTGCGACCGCGGGCTCGGTGAACAATGCGACCACGGGCTCGGTGAACAGTACCTCGGTGAACAGTGTCCGACCTCAGCCTTTCCACCATGAGCCGAGCACGCGCTCTCCACCTTCGGACCGACCACACACTCGGCGACCGCAGACTCGGCACCTCGTGACCGACCACGCGCTCGGCGACCACGGGCTCGACTCCACGGTCCGACCGCAGGCTCGGCGAGGCACCTCAGGACCGACCGCCGACCACGCGCTCATTCCCGACCGCCGACCGCGCGCTCGCTCCCGACCGCCGACCACGTCCTCTCTGATGCAGTCTTCGGCCCAACGACACAGAGATAGCCCGAAGCCTGGCCCAGACAGCGAAGCCCACATTGGTTCAACCGACTCCGCGAAGACTTAGGAAGCCTAGCCGACTTAGGAAAGCTATATATACTTCTCTTTGTACAAACCCTAAGGGGATCCGATTTCTTACACAGAAAAACCTTGTACTCAACTCTTTGATCAATAACAACATCTCTTTCTCCAATCCTTAGCAAATCCTAGCTTACCATAGAAATCTCCAAATTCCCCTCACGAACTCTTACAAATTCTAATTGTGTTGGTTTCGACCCCCACAATTTGGCGCCGACTAAGGGGACCTCGAGAATTTCTGACACAGAAGAGCTAGGGTTTCATAACACCATCGCCATGTCAGGAAGCAACAGCAGAAGCAGTGAAGGATCCTCATCTCGAAGGAACAGCGAGGAGCGAGAGAACTCCATGGAGAACACCGCGCCTCGCGCTGCTAGCAACCTGACGGCTATCACGGAGATCAAGCAGATGCTTGGGACGCTGGAGAAGAGAGCACGAGATCACGAGAAGCACAACAAAGCTACGATGAGCGAGCTGCGAGCGCTCAAGAGAAAGACACGCAAAGGATCCCGTGCCCGTCCAACACGTCTCAGCTTCAACACGCCTCAAGCCAATCGAAGGGAGAGGCACAAGGAGTTGTCGCTTCGGACCGATCACACGGCTCCAAAATACTTTCCTCCACCACCGCCTCGTCGGGAATCTGACAAAACTCCCAAACGGTGATAGAGGAATCGGACGAAGACCAACCTCCTCCTCGGAGACGTGCCCAAACAGACACTACTGGCGAAAACAGAAAATCAAGCAATAACGAGGAGCCCTCGTCTCGGAGGAGTAGCGAGAAGAAGGAGAGCTCTATCAAAGCTCTCGCAACCAACACCTCTACCTCATGCCCCCGTCTGTCAAGCCAAACGGAGAGATCAACACCAACATCATCAGACCCGAGAAAAGGATCCCGCGAGGTAGTAAATTTGATGTCGAGTACTCAAAGCCAGCTGCGACGACTTCGGACCCGCCCAGACATCAGGCCCATCAGGTCATCACAATGATTCTTCTGTCACCATCAGGTCCTCGCCCTGATTGTCCATCGATCCCCGTTGCTCTCGCCGTCAAGACATCGCCCTCGGCTCCAGTCCCCATCGCCTTGCGCCTTGCGACCGCGACCTCGCGACCGCACCCTCGCGCCCTCGCGACCTTGCGGCCTTACTATCGTGCCCTGGCGACCTCGCGACCGCGCCCTGGCGACCTCGTGACCGCGACCTGGCGACCTTGCGACCGCGACCACGCGACCGCGACCTCGCGACCGCGACCTCGCGACCGCGACCTCGCGACCGTGCCCTCGCGTCCTCACATCCTCACCGCACCAAGCCATGCCCGTGCTCGCGGCGTTCACCCGAACCGAGCCCGTGCTCGCGCGTCCTCATCTATGCGAGCATGCGCTCGCGTGTCTTCATCCATCCGAGCATGCGTTCGCATCGCCCGATCCATCTGAACCCGTGCTCGCATCCTCCGATCGATCCGAGCCCGTGCTCGAGTCATCCGACCAGACCAAAGCCGCACTCGCTTCGCTCGTCCGACCCAAAGCTAGCCTCGCGTCGCCAGCTCGGAGCGAGCCCGCGCTCACGTCACCTGACCGGGCCGAGCTCATGCTCGTGCCTCCTCATCGGACCGAAGCCACACTCGCGTCGCCTGAATGGATCAAGACCATATTCCTAACACCGCCACACTCTCGTGCTGAGTTGACTCACCCAGAAAATCAAGCGCCGTGGGAATCAACAGGGCAAGCTCGCTTCTACGACGCAACAGTGACGGAGCTCATCCCACCTCGGTGTAACCTCGCCACCATCAAATCGGGCTCACCGACAGATCAGACCATCCCGCTAGCTCGCAGAATCTCTTTCTCTCTCTACCTTGCAATTTCCAAAATTTAATCTTTTAGCTCTGCGACTCGTTTGAGTCAACTCGCCTAACTCGCTGCTATCTTTCTCTTTTCATATCGCAAAAATTGTCATACAAGCTGAGGCCCATCTCCGAATCAAGTTAACAACACGGGCATAACACCTGCTTGAAGTAGCTCGTAAGCATGACACCGACACCTCGCCGAAGCAAAGAACGTCTTGCTAAAACTGCAAGTTAATCAACCTCGCAAGATGATGATTGAAGCTCGCAACACCTCGACCAGCTCTTCTTTGCCTCGCCGAATCATGGATATGCGAGTTCATAGTAACCATGGAGCAACGATGCGAGCTCAGCTTGTCTCGCAAGATTTTCCCAAGATCGGATCAACTAGATGATGCAAGCTCGTATTTCAAATCAACCATGCTACAGCTACAGCTCGCGTAGCCTCGTCTGCAACCTTGCAGCTCGTCATCAACAGCACGATCGTCTTTTTGTTTCAAAACTACTTCGCAAGCAACGAGGATCAACATCGCAAGCTTGATGATGCTAAGATCCACCTCATGGAGCTCGCATCCACGGTCACCACCGATTTCCACCTCGCAATCACAACAAATCAAAAACCTGCGGGCTAACCGAATTCACCTTGCGAGCTTGTCGCTACTTGACTGGACCTCGGCGTCAATTTCAATACTGAGCTGGTGGCAAAGCACAACCATCTCCACTTCTTCACCTCGTGGGCTCATCAACACTCAAGTCCACCATGCAGACTCATCGATACGCCTATCTCACCTCATGGATGCAAAACGTATCTGCAGCGACTACGGCACCAGCATGGCAAATACTCAGAGCGAGCAAAGCTCTCACCTAGAGCGGCGACGCCACGGTCAACATCACCGCCGTGCTCATCGCGTTGCATTTTTCCTACAAGGCCAAGTTTGTTGTCTCACCTACGTACAAGTCAATAATGAAGATCAAGAGTCAACAATGAAGGCTAAGCAAGAAAGCAAACGAAACACCCACCCAGACTGCGATGCCACCACCTTTTTCGTAGCACAAGCCTCATCTCCGGATGAGCTCCACATGATCTCCTACGCCATCGGGGGGGAGTGAATGTTTTCACTTAAGCCTCGTTCCGTACGAGCTCACTCGATCTCCTCCGCCTTCAGGGGGGGGGGAGTGAGTCCTTTTCACAGTCTCTAGACGACTTCAGTTACCCTCTTTCGTCTAAAAGGGGGGGGGGAGTGGGGTACCCGTATGCCACTCCTTAACAAAATTATTGACTACTCTATCGTCAATCGCTAACACTCGCTACAGCACTCATCATGAGAACAGCTAGTTCCTTTTGAGGAAACTTGTCCTTTTTGGACCGATCACAGCTTTATTCGAGTAGAGTCGTTCTGTATCTGTTGTTGCTGGCCACATCAACAGTGCAGAGATACGAACACTATGACATCCACAACGGATACAGCGCGCTATATAAATTCAAATGACCTCCGTTCAGATTATACTTGAACGTGTCAAGTGACCTCCGTTCAGATTATACTTGAACGTGTCACTCCGAAACCCAGGACAAGCGCTGGTCTAAGTCAAATGACCTCCGTTCAGATTATACTTGAACGTGTCAAGTGACCTCCGTTCAGATTATACTTGAACGTGTCACTCCGAAACCCAGGACAAGCGCTGGTCTAAGTCAAGGTGATCTTGCTCTCGGACAGACGTGTCTAGAAGAGCAGCACCATTTTGCAAAAGCTCAACAGCAACGTTGGCAGATAAAGAGCGTGAGCGCATTCGCGTTTTCACAGTCTCAACAAAAGCCCCATCCATGAGCAAACAAAGCCTCATTCATGAGCAAACAAAGCCTCATTCATGAGTAAGCAAAGCCTCATTCGTGAGCAAGTAAAGCCTCATACACGAGCAATTGACCAAGAACGAGCCTCATCCATGAGCAAATGATTTCCACTATACTGTAGCAACGCAAACGGCTTCAACAAGCACAATGAGAAGTCTTCAAACCTTCGATCAAACGCAGGGTCTTATGGCCTTCAGTTCACAAAGCCCAACATCAATGTTGGCAAAAACATGACAAACAATGCATAAACAGCTCAAAGAATTCCTAAGTATAGGAACAACATCAATGACATCTAAAGCGAGTACATAACTCCAAAGACCAGCAAGGTTCATCATACGATACAAAAGCTATAGAGTCACCCTGCACTCGCCACAGCGCAAGGATCCAAAATGTCAGTAAGGATACAAACCATCCAATGCTACAACTGAAAGTCATCGAATCCGACAAAGGTCTTAGAAACAAAAGTCATAATCAAAAGAGCAACAGTCGCTCATCAGTCACTCATCTCCATCAGCTACATC
>CAUYWE010000130.1:0-11578 GCA_963576765.1 Draba incana | reverse complement strand
GACAAGGAGCCCAGCGAGGCCGAGAAGGCCAACATCGAGCTTGCTGAGAGGAACTGAGCTCTTGAGGATGACGTTGTTTCTGTGAAGAAGAAGGAGGAAGAGTTGAGCGGCAAGCTGTTGAGGGCGTCTTTGAGGCATGCGAAGGACAAGGAGGGGATTGCTTTGCTTAGGAGTAAGCTGTTGGATGCTGAATGTCCCAGTGACGCTAAGATTGAGGAGGCCGTTGCAGAGGCCAAGGATGAGGCGACTCTTAGCTCTGCTGTCCGGGTCAGACAAGTCGCTAGGTTGCTTGCCAGGATTGAGGAGACGGCAAAGGATAACACGCTGGACCTTTGCTGAGATTAATGAGAGCCTGGAGCTCATTGAGCGTCTCCGTGAGCCCGATGGTCTGACTTTGAATGCCACAGCGGGGCTTTTGGTTGAGACGAAGATCCCGATCTACGATGCTCGTGATGTGTTTGATGAGCTTTTCTCTATCGTGAGGCAAGCCTTAGAGATCTCAGAGGATGCTGATGTAGCTGATGGAGATGAGTGACTGATGAGCGACTGTTGCTCTTTTGATTATGACTTTTGTTTCTAAGACCTTTGTCGGATTCGATGACTTTCAGTTGTAGCATTGGATGGTTTGTATCCTTACTGACATTTTGGATCCTTGCGCTGTGGCGAGTGCAGGGTGACTCTATAGCTTTTGTATCGTATGATGAACCTTGCTGGTCTTTGGAGTTATGTACTCGCTTTAGATGTCATTGATGTTGTTCCTATACTTAGGAATTCTTTGAGCTGTTTATGCATTGTTTGTCATGTTTTTGCCAACATTGATGTTGGGCTTTGTGAACTGAAGGCCATAAGACCCTGCGTTTGATCGAAGGTTTGAAGACTTCTCATTGTGCTTGTTGAAGCCGTTTGCGTTGCTACAGTATAGTGGAAATCATTTGCTCATGGATGAGGCTCGTTCTTGGTCAATTGCTCGTGTATGAGGCTTTACTTGCTCACGAATGAGGCTTTGCTTACTCATGAATGAGGCTTTGTTTGCTCATGAATGAGGCTTTGTTTGCTCATGGATGGGGCTTTTGTTGAGACTGTGAAAACGCGAATGCGCTCACGCTCTTTATCTGCCAACGTTGCTGTTGGGCTTTTGCAAAATGGTGCTGCTCTTCTAGACACGTCTGTCCGAGAGCAAGATCACCTTGACTTAGACCAGCGCTTGTCCTGGGTTTTGGAGTGACACGTTCAAGTATAATCTGAACGGAGGTCACTTGACACGTTCAAGTATAATCTGAACGGAGGTCATTTGACTTAGACCAGCGCTTGTCCTGGGTTTCGGAGTGACACGTTCAAGTATAATCTGAACGGAGGTCACTTGACACGTTCAAGTATAATCTGAACGGAGGTCATTTGAATTTATATAGCGCGCTGTATCCGTTGTGGATGTCATAGTGTTCGTATCTCTGCACTGTTGATGTGGCCAGCAACAACAGATACAGAACGACTCTACTCGAATAAAGCTGTGATCGGTCCAAAAAGGACAAGTTTCCTCAAAAGGAGCTAGCTGTTCTCATGATGAGTGCTGTAGCGAGTGTTAGCGATTGACGATAGAGTAGTCAATAATTTTGTTAAGGAGTGGCATACGGGTACCCCACTCCCCCCCCCTTTTAGACGAAAGAGGGTAACTGAAGTCGTCTAGAGACTGTGAAAAGGACTCACTCCCCCCCCCCTGAAGGCGGAGGAGATCGAGTGAGCTCGTACGGAACGAGGCTTAAGTGAAAACATTCACTCTCCCCCCGATGGCGTAGGAGATCATGTGGAGCTCATCCGGAGATGAGGCTTGTGCTACGAAAAAGGTGGTGGCATCGCAGTCTGGGTGGGTGTTTCGTTTGCTTTCTTGCTTAGCCTTCATTGTTGACTCTTGATCTTCATTGTTGACTTGTACGTAGGTGAGACAACAAACTTGGCCTTGTAGGAAAAATGCAACGCGATGAGCACGGCGGTGATGTTGACCGTGGCGTCGCCGCTCTAGGTGAGAGCTTTGCTCGCTCTGAGTATTTGCCATGCTGGTGCCGTAGTCGCTGCAGATACGTTTTACATCCATGAGGTGAGATAGGCGTATCGATGAGTCTGCATGGTGGACTTGAGTGTTGATGAGCCCACGAGGTGAAGAAGTGGAGATGGTTGTGCTTTGCCACCAGCTCAGTATTGAAATTGACGCCGAGGTCCAGTCAAGTAGCGACAAGCTCGCAAGGTGAATTCGGTTAGCCCGCAGGTTTTTGATTTGTTGTGATTGCGAGGTGGAAATCGGTGGTGACCGTGGATGCGAGCTCCATGAGGTGGATCTTAGCATCATGAAGCTTGCGATGTTGATCCTCGTTGCTTGCGAAGTAGTTTTGAAACAAAAAGACGATCGTGCTGTTGATGACGAGCTGCAAGGTTGCAGACGAGGCTACGCGAGCTGTAGCTGTAGCATGGTTGATTTGAAATACGAGCTTGCATCATCTAGTTGATCCGATCTTGGGAAAATCTTGCGAGACAAGCTGAGCTCGCATCGTTGCTCCATGGTTACTATGAACTCGCATATCCATGATTCGGCGAGGCAAAGAAGAGCTGGTCGAGGTGTTGCGAGCTTCAATCATCATCTTGCGAGGTTGATTAACTTGCAGTTTTAGCAAGACGTTCTTTGCTTCGGCGAGGTGTCGGTGTCATGCTTACGAGCTACTTCAAGCAGGTGTTATGCCCGTGTTGTTAACTTGATTCGGAGATGGGCCTCAGCTTGTATGACAATTTTTGCGATATGAAAAGAGAAAGATAGCAGCGAGTTAGGCGAGTTGACTCAATCGAGTCGCAGAGCTAAAAGATTAAATTTTGGAAATTGCAAGGTAGAGAGAGAGAGAGATTCTGCGAGCTAGCGGGATGGTCTGATCTGTCGGTGAGCCCGATTTGATGGTGGCGAGGTTACACCGAGGTGGGATGAGCTCCGTCACTGTTGCGTCGTAGAAGCGAGCTTGCCCTGTTGATTCCCACGGCGCTTGATTTTCTGGGTGAGTCAACTCAGCACGAGAGTGTGGCGGTGTTAGGAATATGGTCTTGATCCATTCAGGCGACGCGAGTGTGGCTTCGGTCCGATGAGGAGGCACGAGCATGAGCTCGGCCCGGTCAGGTGACGTGAGCGCGAGCTCACTCCGAGCTGGCGACGCGAGGCTAGCTTTGGGTCGGACGAGCGAAGCGAGTGCGGCTTTGGTCTGGTCGGATGACTCGAGCACGGGCTCGGATCGATCGGAGGATGCGAGCACGGGTTCAGATGGATCGGGCGATGCGAACGCATGCTCGGATGGATGAAGACACGCGAGCGCATGCTCGCATAGATGAGGACGCGCGAGCACGGGCTCGGTTCGGGTGAACGCCGCGAGCACAGGCATGGCTTGGTGCGGTGAGGATGTGAGGACGCGAGGGCACGGTCGCGAGGTCGCGGTCGCGAGGTCGCGGTCGCGTGGTCGCGGTCGCAAGGTCGCCAGGTCGCGGTCACGAGGTCGCCAGGGCGCGGTCGCGAGGTCGCGAGGGCACGATAGTAAGGCCGCAAGGTCGCGAGGGCGCGAGGGTGTGGTCGCGAGGTCGCGGTCGCAAGGCGCAAGGCGATGGGGACTGGAGCCGAGGGCGATGTTTTGACGGCGAGAGCAACGGGGATCGATGGACAATCAGGGCGAGGACCTGATGGTGACGGAAGAATCATTGTGATGACCTGATGGGCCTGATGTCTGGGCGGGTCCGAAGTCGTCGCAGCTGGCTTTGAGTACTCGACATCAAATTTACTACCTCGCGGGATCCTTTTCTCGGGTCTGATGATGTTGGTGTTGATCTCTCCGTTTGGCTTGACAGACGGGGGCATGAGGTAGAGGTGTTGGTTGCGAGAGCTTTGATAGAGCTCTCCTTCTTCTCGCTACTCCTCCGAGACGAGGGCTCCTCGTTATTGCTTGATTTTCTGTTTTCGCCAGTAGTGTCTGTTTGGGCACGTCTCCGAGGAGGAGGTTGGTCTTCGTCCGATTCCTCTATCACCGTTTGGGAGTTTTGTCAGATTCCCGACGAGGCGGTGGTGGAGGAAAGTATTTTGGAGCCGTGTGATCGGTCCGAAGCGACAACTCCTTGTGCCTCTCCCTTCGATTGGCTTGAGGCGTGTTGAAGCTGAGACGTGTTGGACGGGCACGGGATCCTTTGCGTGTCTTTCTCTTGAGCGCTCGCAGCTCGCTCATCGTAGCTTCGTTGTGCTTCTCGTGATCTCGTGCTCTCTTCTCCAGCGTCCCAAGCATCTGCTTGATCTCCGTGATAGCCGTCAGGTTGCTAGCAGCGCGAGGCGCGGTGTTCTCCATGGAGTTCTCTCGCTCCTCGCTGTTCCTTCGAGATGAGGATCCTTCACTGCTTCTGCTGTTGCTTCCTGACATGGCGATGGTGTTATGAAACCCTAGCTCTTCTGTGTCAGAAATTCTCGAGGTCCCCTTAGTCGGCGCCAAATTGTGGGGGTCGAAACCAACACAATTAGAATTTGTAAGAGTTCGTGAGGGGAATTTGGAGATTTCTATGGTAAGCTAGGATTTGCTAAGGATTGGAGAAAGAGATGTTGTTATTGATCAAAGAGTTGAGTACAAGGTTTTTCTGTGTAAGAAATCGGATCCCCTTAGGGTTTGTACAAAGAGAAGTATATATAGCTTTCCTAAGTCGGCTAGGCTTCCTAAGTCTTCGCGGAGTCGGTTGAACCAATGTGGGCTTCGCTGTCTGGGCCAGGCTTCGGGCTATCTCTGTGTCGTTGGGCCGAAGACTGCATCAGAGAGGACGTGGTCGGCGGTCGGGAGCGAGCGCGCGGTCGGCGGTCGGGAATGAGCGCGTGGTCGGCGGTCGGTCCTGAGGTGCCTCGCCGAGCCTGCGGTCGGACCGTGGAGTCGAGCCCGTGGTCGCCGAGCGCGTGGTCGGTCACGAGGTGCCGAGTCTGCGGTCGCCGAGTGTGTGGTCGGTCCGAAGGTGGAGAGCGCGTGCTCGGCTCATGGTGGAAAGGCTGAGGTCGGACACTGTTCACCGAGGTACTGTTCACCGAGCCCGTGGTCGCATTGTTCACCGAGCCCGCGGTCGCACTGTTCACCGACCGCATGGTCGCACTGTTCACCGACCGCGTGGTCGCACTGTTCACCGACCGCGTAGTCGCACTGTTCACAGAGTACTGTTCACAGAGCACTGTTCACCGAAGCTGTGGTCGGCTCCTGAGGGTGAAGCCGCGGTCAACACTGTCTGGTCCCAATCCATTCCGGCTTCACCTAGGCTCGTTCTGCTGCCACATGCTTCGCTTCTCAGGAAGACTTAGGTTCTGTAACGCCTTCTTAATTAAGAGTCCGGGGGACATTTCTTCAACTGGCTTGTCTTTAGACGTTAATGTTGAGGGGGTGAATACCGACCCCAACATACAGGTGGAAAGCTTTGTCTGGAGGAACATCATATGTCGTCACGGAATTCCGTATGAGATCGTTACGGATAACGGTTCGCAGTTCATATCCAACTGGTTCGAGACATTCTGTGCAAAGTGGAATATCAGACTTAGCAAGTCCACGCCACGCTACCTTCAGGGCAATGGTCAAGCAGAAGCTATCAACAAGACAATCCTTGATGGCCTTAAAAAGCGCTTAGAGGCGAAGAAGGGCCGCTGGGCCGATGAGCTAGAGGGGGTTTTGTGGTCCCACCGTACCGCTCCCCGTCGAGCAACAGGCGAGACTCCTTTCGCCCTTATCTATGGAACCGAGTGTGTCATCCCTTCCGAAGTCTGCTCGCCTGGGGTCCGACGCCAGCTCTTACCCAGCAATGAACCAGTTAACCGATCAATGCTGCTTGATGCATTGGACTTCCTCGATGAGCGTCGCGACCAAGCACTCGTCCAAATTACAAATTATCAGAGCGCAACATCTAGATATTACAACTCCAGAGTCAGGGAAAGGCGTTTCAACATAGGCGACTGAACCTATCCGAAGACAAGCTGCCTACGTACCCTGTGTAGGGATCAAGTCGCCTCGTAGTTCATTTAGAAGAGAAGACTAGCGGTAGTACTTCTTCAAGTCCTTGGTATTCCAGGAGTGGAGGATTGGAGTGTCGGACATGGTGGCGAGCTCATAAAATCCGGGAGGAATGACTGTTGTGATCTTGTATCCCCGCAAGTTACAGAAGCAAGAAGCTCGTTATGTTCTACTTGATGGTAACCTCTTCAGGTGGGGATTCTCCGGTCATATGCTCACCTGTGTAGAAGGGAAGGAAGCAAGACGAATAATGGAAGAGGTTCATAGTGGATCTTGCGGCAATCATTCTGGGGGCAAAGCGCTTGCGGTCAAAATCAAGAGACATGGTCATTTCTGGCCTACCATAGTCGGTGATTGCATAAAGTTTTCGGCCAAGTGTGAGAAGTGCCAGCGACACGCTCCAAAAATTCATCAACCGACTGAGAGGCTCTCGTCGGTCACTTCACCGTACCCATTCATGAGATGGGTTATGGACATTGTTGGACCATTACACCCATCAAAGCAGAAGCGGTTCTTACTCGTTCTAACAGACTACTTCTCCAAGTGGGTGGAAGCTGAAGCATATGCTACAATCAAGGATGTACAGGTGGAAAGCTTTGTCTGGAGGAACATCATATGTCGTCACGGAATTCCGTATGAGATCGTTACGGATAACGGTTCGCAGTTCATATCCAACCGGTTCGAGACATTCTGTGCAAAGTGGAATATCAGACTTAGCAAGTCCACGCCACGCTACCCTCAGGGCAATGGTCAAGCAGAAGCTATCAACAAGACAATCCTTGATGGCCTTAAAAAGCGCTTAGAGGCGAAGAAGGGCCGCTGGGCCGATGAGCTAGAGGGGGTTTTGTGGTCCCACCGTACCGCTCCCCGTCAAGCAACAGGCGAGACTCCTTTCGCCCTTATCTATGGAACCGAGTGTGTCATCCCTTCCGAAGTCTGCTCGCCTGGGGTCCGACGCCAGCTCTTACCCAGCAATGAACCAGTTAACCGATCAATGCTGCTTGATGCATTGGACTTCCTCGATGAGCGTCGCGACCAAGCACTCGTCCGGATTACAAATTATCAGAGCGCAGCATCTAGATATTACAACTCCAGAGTCAGGGAAAGGCGTTTCAACATAGGCGACTTGGTCCTCCGTGAGGTATTTCAGAACACAGCAGAACCAAACGCTGGCAAGCTCGGAGCTAACTGGGAAGGCCCATACAAGATCACAACAGTCATTCCACTCGGAGTTTATGAGCTCGCCACCATGTCCGACACTCCAATCCTCCACTCCTGGAATACCAAGGACTTGAAGAAGTACTACCGCTAGTCTTCTCTTCTAAATGAACTACGAGGCGACTTGATCCCTGCAAAGGGTACGTAGGCAGCCTGTCTTCGGATAGGTTCAGTTGCCCCCCCCCCCCCCCCCAAGGGGGGGGGGGATTCCACTCTAGCCTCGTTCCGGACGAGCTCGCATGATCTCCTCCGCCTTAGGGGGGGGGGGAGTGAGTGTTCTCACCAGTCCCTAGACGACTTCAGTTCCCTTTTTCGTCTAAAAGGGGGGGGAGTGGGGTATCCGTACGCCACTCCTTCACAAAATCATTGACAACATCATCGTCAATCACAAACACTCGCCACAGCACTCATCATAAGAACAGCTTGTCCTTTACAGACTGATCAAAGCTTCAATCGAGTAGAGTCGTTCCGTATTTATTGTTACAGGCCACAACAATAATGCGAAAATACGAACACAATGACATCCACAACGGATACAGCGCGCTATATAAGTACCAGTGTTCAGAATCGTCCTCGGATGAATCCAACTGATCACTCAAAAACCCAACAAACGTCGTCGGTAAAATGCAGCTGCTAGTGACCTCCGTTCGGAATGCGTTCTGAACGTGTCACTCGGAAACCCAGGACAAGCGCTGGTCAAAGCCAAGGTGAACTTGCTCTCGGACAGACGTGTCTAGAAGAGCAGCACTAACACACAAAGCCCAACAACAACGTTTGCAGATAAAGAGCGTGAGCGCATCTGCGTTTTCACAGTCTTAACAAAGCCTTACTCATGAGCATACACAGCCTCATTCATGAGTGAACAAAAGCCTCATCCATGAGCAAAAGGACAGAAAAATTTCATTGTACTGCAGCAACGCAGTGGCTTCGGCAAGCAAAGTAAGAAGTCTTCAAACCTTCAATCAAGTACGAAGTCTTAAAACCTTCGGTAAGCCAAGTGCTTACATTGTTGGCAAACACATGACAAAACGCACAAACAGCTCAAAGAATTCCTAAGTATAGGAACAACATCAACAACATCTAAAGCAAGTGCCTGAGTCTGAAACCATCAAGGTTAACCATGAGCAAAAGCTACAGAGTCACCCCGCATTCTCCACAATGCAAGGATCCAAAATAATAGCATGGATACAAATCATCCAACGCTACAACCGAAAATCATAAAGTCCAACAAGAGTTTTTCAGAAACAAGAAACTACAAATAAACTAAGTCATAAGCAAAGAGAAATGATCACTCATCAGTCACTCATCAGCAACATCAACATCCTCTGCAATCTCTAAGGCTTGCCTCACGCTAGAAACAAGCTCATCAAACACGTCACAAGCGTCAAAGATCGGGATCTTCCTATCAACCAAAAGCTTCTCTGCGGCACTTAAAGCCGGGCCCTCAGGCTCGTGGAAACATTCAATGCACTATAGGCTCGCCTCAATCTCAGCAAAGCCCAACACCAACTAAGAACCCTGGGTCTTCATCATTAAAGGGGAAGGAAAGTCCAATTCTCCTATCACGGGCCATCGAGTCGACATCACCACTAAGCCTTTCTCTCCTCCTCAATATCCGCTAAGTCACCAAAAACTCTGTCATTACCCTCATCGAACTCATCGAGACGATGCCACGGAACAGTGATCTTACTACGGAGACGAACTCCGGTGCCGACACTCTCGTGGGATGCCAAGGATGGCGTCATAACCTTATCCCCGGTTCGGCTCGACGGAGTGACCGTGGGACCACGGGCTCAGATTGGTTCGGCGATGCGACCAAGGGTTTGAACTGGTTCGGCGATGCGACCACACGGTCGGATTGGTTCGGCGATGCAACCGCGGGCCCGATTTGGTGCGATGGTGCGAGCGCGGGCTCGGTTCGATGCAATGTTGCGACCACGCGGTCGGGTTGGTGAGATGACACGAGCACAGGATCCTTCCCACTCACACGTCCGACCACGGAATCGGTCCGATACAACGACGCGACGGAATCATCAGCTCGACATAATGGCGCCGCCGGTTCACCGCGGTTAATCGAACCAACCTCTTGTTTCTCCATAACAACAAGTTCACCTACAACAAGTCAACAAATAAAATCAAAGGTTATGTCTCCTAGGAACTAAGCCTAAAGTCCCTAACCAAAACTCATGGGAATCAAGAGGTACAAGGATTGTTCTTCCTAAAAACTAGATCCAAAGACTTGCTTCTCAAACAAAAGTTCTTGGAACTTAAAACAAATAGCTTGAGAAGGCAATAAGGTAGCTCACCAAGAAAGAAGAAGAAGGAAAAAAAAATTTTGGAGGAAAGAGAAAGGAAAGGAAGAAGGAGAAGGTAAAAATCAAAAATCAATCAAAACCTTATCCTCTCTCTTTCTCTCACCACATGGGTCCCACCTCCGTTCAACAACACAACACTCTTCCCTCCGGAAATCGCCTAGCTATTACTCGGAAACGTCATTGACATTAGCAATCGCATCACGGAGTCTTAAAACCTCCATAGGAAATACGGAGTCTTAAAATCTTCGAGAGAAAAAAAAAAAAAAAATTTCTGTAGAAAACGCAGCAGCTTCGACAGAGGAAGCACGATGTCTTAAAATCTTCACAACACCTGCATAATCTTAAAACCTCTTGCATAAAGTCACTATCTACTACTGTAGGATAAACAAGCATCTTGACTTCAAACGTTAACGCTGATACTCAACACATCTTTTAACTCGGCACTAAAGAAATGGGGGGCTTAACACTAACACTACCGAGCTGGGGGGCTTACTGTCGGGGTCGGTTTTCACCCGCTCAACGTTAACATCCAAAGCCAAAGTAACTAAAGAAATGGCTCTCCGAATTCATAACAAACACGGCGAGTCAGCTCTTGGGTCTTCACGCGAAGCAAGTCTAGTAATCATGGAAGTTGTCTGGACAAGGTGAAGGGCCATTCAAGCATTCAAGACTTGACGAATGGAGACGTCTTCGGCATTACGGAGCCGACCGCGGCCTCGCCAGAGGCAAGCGAACATGGGCTCGCTCCACTCAAGCCCGCGACCGTGCGATCGGCTCTCACCCGCGACCGTGCGATCGGCTCTCAACCACGACTGCAGGCTCGGTCGAGACTCGGGGTCGCGACCACGCACTCGCTCATCACCGACCATGGGCTCGCCGAGTCTAGGCGACCATGGCCTCGCCCAAAGGCCGATCACACCCTCTCCTGTTGCGTCTTCAGCCCAATAACATAAGGAGAACCCCGTCCAGACACGAAGCCCACGTAACGCAACCGACTCAAGCAATTCCGTGAAGACTTAGGAGATTTAGTCAGCTTAGGAAACTATATATATGTCATTGTAAAAACCCTAAAGGGGATTGATTCCGCAATTTTCATACACAAGCTTTGTACTCAACTTTTACACAGCAATAAGAACAACTCTTTCTCAATCTCTTGTGATCCCTAGTTAGCATAGAAATCTCTAAATTCCCCTCACGAACTCTTACAAATTTAGTTGTGTTGGTTTCGACCTCTATAGTAGTGTGTGTATACAATGTGTCAGAGAGATATTGATGTTGATAACTATTCAATTAGTTATCCAATTAAATTTGTGACTAAGTCAAATTTATAAAACATTTATACTTAAGTTTATGGACCATTTGGTTAATAATTACACTTTTAGGGTATAGATTTGTGTGGAGGAGGGTTTAGGTTTAGCAGTTTAGGGTATACCAAAATTTTAGTTTCTCAGTAATTGTAATAAAAAAATTGATTAGTAAACATTTGTACTTTAAAATTTTGAATTTGGGTTAATAATTATACAATTAGGGTATAGTTTTAAGGGGGGAGGGGGGCTTAGGGTTTAGGGTTCATTGGTAAATGACTAAGCCAAATTAAAAAAACATTTGTACTTAAGTTTATAGACCATTTGGATTAATAATTATACTTTACGGTATATATTTGGGGGAAGGGGGAGGGGTTTAGGGATTAAGGTTTACGGTTTAGCAAATATTTATTCTTTAAATGTCTGAATTTGGGTTATGATACTTAATTGGAATATAGTATTAGGTTCAAACTTACTAGTAGAGATAAGGTTGGATATTTTTTTAATTAGCCGGTTCAGAGATTGTGTGGACGAAACAACGCCGCCTGCAACCCTATAATAGCTGCTCAGAGACCTATATCCACTTGATGAAACGTTACACAACTATGTTGAGGCTACAAAGTCTGTGGGCTGACAACAAAAGGCTAATCTCGTCCGGATTCGGGAAAAAATTGACACTGGGGAGGAGTTTCATGTTTTCGTT